>WEIT01005636.1:61151-78295 GCA_013389985.1 Dryoscopus gambensis
GAATGCCCTGAGGCACCGGCCGCGGGAGGGGCCGCGGCCCGGGGAGCCTCCGGCGGGTCTGTCTGCAGAGGGCGAGTTCTTCCCTGGCTTATCGGCGTAACGCCGGGCTGGGAACCCGCGGGTCTGTCGTTCTTGAGCAAGATAATTTTCAATTTTCAAATGCGAGAACTCATTTCTTGCCACCTCCTGCTGCATCAGCCTGAACATGTTTATATAATGAGGGTAAAAAGTCGATATTAATGTTCTGGCTACTAGTTATATATTCCAGGTTTAGTTATTCAGTTATGGCTGTGTTTCTCTGGTTCCATATAACACCTGCTAATCGTCAGCATTGTTAATCACATCAATTTCATAGCAAACGAGAAGTTGGCTTATACCATTTTCAGTTTCCAGCGTGAGCTGCCATTAACATTGCCCATATCAAAACATAGCATTCCACATCAACCTAGGATACCTCTCTCTTTTCCGAAGATCACATGCAAGAGATGTAGAAGGGAGACACTGATACCGCGAAGAACAAATAATATTCAATATGTTTTATTTATCTCCAAAATTATTTGTCCAAAAATTCAATTTTTTCCTTATTTTATTTAAATTAACTCTGCTTCACATGTCTAAAGGAGATGGCAGCTGGATCTTGTTTGGTTTACTGGTAGATAGCATTAAAATGTTTTGTATAAATGTGCCTGCTTATTTCTCTTCCTTTTCCCCAGTGTGAGTTGTCAGCTTTGATCACAATTGTACAGCTCTCTATTTACGCTTATAAAGATTTAAGGCTTATTTTGAAATACATAGATATGAGTTCTTTTTCAAGTAATGATTAGGAGAGGAAATAGAGACAGCCAGTGAAAGAAGGGCATGATCAGGAGAAAAGCACTCAGTATTATGAGTCAGCATTGCCTGAATTTTATGAGGTGGGATGAGAGCAGCTGTAGCGATTGTCACTGAGTGTCCATCCAGCCCCACAGTACTTCGAAGAGGAACAGATGTTTGGAGAAGAAAGCTTCAACAGAACAGCCCCACTTCCTTCCCATATCTCTTCCTACACTCCCGCAGGTTGAGGCTTAAAATATACAGCTGGTGGCTTGCATATTTTGTTTTGGTTATGTTGGTTTGTTTGGTTGGGTTTTTTCACTTTGCTCTTTGTATGTTTGTCTTCTGTGGACTTATTTAATTGCTGTTGAACAAGTAAGCAGGAGGTGGTTGGCATAGTTGAAAGGAAGAGATAGGAGAAAAGCCCTTCCAGATTTATGGCAGAAGAAGGGATGGAGAAAGTGACATGCCTAAACAGTTACTGTCAGTTTATTCTCTGTAAGACTGATAGTAAACAGAGAAGTTTTAAAAATGGGAAGACAAGTCTTTTGTCAGTGAATTTTGGAAAATAGAAATGCTTACTTTGCTATTTCAAGGTTTTAATATCGCAATCTAAAAGAGGAAAACAGCTGAGTTGGGGGTATGCATGCTTAAGATTGTTTACCCTTTCTTACTCCTAAGTTTCCTTAACTCATAGAAAAAAGAAATTCTAATGCTTAAGAAACAGACATAATAGAATTTAATATTTTGCATATAATTTTGAGTGTCAAATGCATAGTTTAAAAGAAAAAATCTCTTCTGCTGTGTCCAAGAAACAATAATAAAAACTAACCCTGTGTTTATGAATGCTGCTTTCTAAACTAACATATAGTTGCCTTGATTATAGTCTCTTAATATTTTTTCTAGACCCAATTAAAACAGTTCGTTTTTTAAAAGGCAAATAGTAAATATTATAGGAATATGTGATTTTGAGTTGTTAGATGTGTTCTCTGAAGTTCTTGCATATGTCACTGAAGTTTGTAGAGATCATGCTGAGTTCAAGCCTTGTGCCTTCTGTATTTGTAACAATCCACATAATCTGTTGCCAGTGTTTGGATTCCTTTAAGTTGGGAATACTGTCTTGCTTTCCTTGTAGTGATCTCTGCTCAAGTGTCTGTGCACTGCATCCTCTCCTTCTCCAGCAAGTGGTGATTGCCACAAATGGGTAGTTGGTTATGGATGGTGCCTGGGCTCTGCTCTGGCTTTGCTCATTTTACACATGGTTGTGATGAGTTTTTGTTGTACGTGTGTGCACAGAAACCATCTGCTCAGAGGGAGCAGCAGAAGTGATTTAGTGAATTGTCACTTTTCCATAATTACTCTTAATATCACCTAACTCCTGTGAACTCTGGAAACTATTCAGTTTAGCCATCAAGTGGTGTTTTGGGGACAGCCTAGGTAGTGTTGAGCCTGCTCTAGGCAGGCAATGGATCTCCTTTCAGTCATGGTGACAGGGATGGTGCTGTGGTCCTCCTGTTATTCCAGGCTGCGTGAATGTCAACTTTGTTTGCTAATGGTCTGTTGAAGTGATCCTTCCCAGTCCCAGCCCAGCAGTTGTATATTTGGGGTTGTACAATACTAGGATGGGTCTTTATTCTGGACAAGAAGTAAGGTGGTATGATGGAATGACTGTGGACACTTATTTTATCCTAATTTCCAACTTGGAAAGCAGCCAAAAGCCATCATCAAATATCTTTTTGTTCTTTTGTCTGAACAAACTTTTCCTGTCTCTGATGGGTTATGTTACTTTATCATCTTGTCTGACCAGCATTGCTTTTGCTTCTACAGTTCAATCCTGTGGAGAAAAAAAAAAAAAAAGAAAGAAAACCAAATCCAAACCTAGTATTTTGGTAGTAGGCTGTTTTAATGTGTTCTGCTGTATGGTAAGCTATTGAACTTCGCAAACTCCTGAGTTTTCTTATGGCCTATTGTCATGACTAAATCTTAGTGATTCTTAGCATAGCATTAAATACCTGTTTGATGACATCATAACATATTCTTGGACTTCTAACTCATCAGTATCTTATACTGCATTAACTATGGGGTTTTTTTTATGTTTTCACCAGGCTGGCAGGTGGGGTCAGTCTTTCAGTAGTGGATTGTTGTTGCCATAAATTAACCCTACACTTGTAGCTAAGAAGATGTTAGAGGTGCTTACTGTTATTTTTTGTTATATAAGACTAAAACTATCAAATGTCACTTAAAATGGGTGTAAAAAATTTTTAGTTAGCTAAACCTTAACATTTTGAACATGTACTGTCCACATAACTATTGTGTAGAAATTAGTTTTATGTCTCTCATTTTTCATACATTCTTCTGGATTATATGTAGCTTAGACAGTGAACTACTTCCAGGCGTAGTAAAAAGAAATTCCAGCTTCTGTGCTATCTCAAACAGCAGAGCTAAAACCCAATATTCATTGAGAAAAGTAATTTTTTTCCTCCATTAGAATGCATTACTGGTGGAACTTTATGGATTTGGATGAAGTCTTAGGAAGTATTTCTCAGCCCTTTGGAGAAAGAATTGTGATTGGTCTTCCTAAAGACAAAATTACAAAAGCAAGTTTAAATTCCATAATGAGACACATTATGTTAAAATGGGCTTGGGATTTTTACATGAACTTTTTGGTGTCAGGCTGACACTAAATATCATCTGTGTTTCATTGATCTCCTTTGTGTTCTTCCCCTAGAAGGCTGTTTTGAAAGAAGTAAATAGACCCTTATTTCCAAATAAAAGTGCACAAGTCAGTGGCCAATTAATCAGAACGTAACTGACTTCATTTGATGATGTGCAGATACATCATTTCTCTGAAGAGCCATTTCCCTTTTCTTTATTAAAGGAAAATTAGATTTCTCTGTGCTGTGCTCAGAGAAGGCTGCAGGAGCCCTGTTAGAGACTTGAATAGCATGGAGGGAGACCCTTCCACAGCACCCTAATATGCTGCTTCCAGTTATGCTGTAAATGCTTGTGAAGGCAAGTCATGGGTATGGTAAGTAAATTAGTGGGCAAAATGAACTATTACTGCAGGACCACAGATGTTGGCATGGGTTGTGTTAAGAGAATTGACTGTTGATGTTTGCAGCTGTGTTTATATCTGCTCTGTTTACTGGATAGCTTGGACACCTTTCCTGTATGGAAATTACTAATTATTATGCTTCTCACTGCTGAAACTTTTACCTTCTATTTCTTGTCTGTCAGCAGCTGCAGGTTGCAATGAGTTGAAGTTCACAAGAAAAGCTGGTTACCAGTCAGTCATTTAGACACTGTTTCACTCTTGAGTGTAACTGATAGAAAGTGGGCCCGGTAGCCAATCATTTAAAGGAGAGGAATATCCTGAAGGTGAGGGTCTCACCAACCTCTGTCATGGTTTTTTTGTTTGTTTGTTTTTTGTTTGTTTGTTTTTTGTTGGTTTTTTTTTAAAAAAAATTCTAGAAAGTAATTAAGAAAGTTTTAAGTGTTATCATATTGCATAAGGGATATGCTTATGTCCTTTGGTTTCTCCGCTAAGTCTCATTTCATACATCCCTTTGGAAAGGGATCTGTGCACAGCTTGGTAAATGAGAGATGAGCATTTTGGTTCTAACCTGCACATTGTGCCATAAGTTTATCTGGTCTCTGTGAAAAAGGACAATTAGACCTAGGAAATTTTTGAGCTGCTAGTACATAAACAAAGTTGCATGGAGTGGTATGTTTTCACATGTCAGATATTTAATCCTTTTAAACTTACCAGTTTAACTACTTGTAAATTTTGTATCCTTTTAAAATGAAGAGTTGTGTTAAAAACATTGATTTTGTTTAAGGGTCAGTGAATGTTTAAAAATAGGACTCAGTTTTTACTCAGTTCCAAAATATGAACCTAAAGCTTTTAGTAAATTTAACTGCATTCGTGTACTTTTGTTTATTTTTGTCCTTATGTAGTGTTAGTGCTAGACCTATCTCCTTTCCAGGAGGAAGCTAGACTTTGGGGAATGAGTAGGAAAGTAAAATCTGTCGAAAGGAGCTACAATTATAAGCATGTGTCCTTCAGAGTGTTACTCTTTTGTAAGTGCCTGATGATACTTGAACTCCAGTTAAATAATTGAGTTACATTTTACTGAAAAGACAAAACCCCTAAATCTTCCAATCTATTGCATAAAAAAACCTGACATGGTTGATTTTATTTTAGCCGGTTAATCTGATTGTTCCCTCTGTTTTGTTAGCCAAGGGGATGGTCCTTCAAGTGTGTGTCATTGGCATGCTGAACCTCAAATACAATGAAATTTTCCAGACTGAGGTCTAAGAGAATGAAAGAAGTTCTCCGTTAGAGGTTTTTATTGTAGTCCATCAGTATTTTCTCTTGCAGCTCTGAGGAGCTCTCAGCCATCTTTTGTACAAAAGCACTGTATTTAATTCTTTCCCTTGAAAGAAGGCCTCAGTTTCTTAAGATTGTTAGATTCCTGTGTCAGGCATGAAACTTCGTCTGATAAAGGACCATCTTTAGATGGACAGAAGATAGTGTCACCAAAAGCACTGTGGTTTGTCTTCTCAGCACACTGGGACAATGCCTGACAGACCGTAAACCACACTGGACTGCAGAGGTAATTAAAAACCTGGAACTGTTCTTGGAAAGAAATTAAATTTAGTGCAACTTGGTCAGTGATGGAAATGTTACTCATATGACTTCGAGCAATGGTTTCAGCCTTTAGTGGGTTGCTACAACATTTCTAATGAAGTTCCTCTTTAAAACACCTGGTATATTAGTTGTACATGTGAGCTGCCACTTTAAGTTTCGTTGGGACTGTCAAAACCCCATGACATGTTAGTCAGATGATGACTTTTAAAAAATTATGCTACGCAAAGCTTTCTGATTTATACAATCTAAAATGTTAAACTGCTTTATTTTTTTTGTTTTGGAAAGGCTTGGAGAACTAGTGTGTACCAAGTGAAATGGAAGCTAGGGAATGCTAGCCATGATATTCCTGACTACTGTTAGGTGATATTACAAGAAAAATCAGGAATATGAGGGTAAGTCAGGACTTCTCACTCACGCTTTGGTAGAAGTCAGTTATATGAATTTGTAGTGTAAAAGACCCAAATGAAGTTTACAGTGAAACTGTTTGAGCCCTAAATAAGGATTTTATCTTGTTAGGGAGCATGATAGCAGGCTGATTCACCAGCTACATCTCCTGCATGTGTCATTGACTGAATTGGTTTGATTTATTCTACAGATATTAGAATATCTGTATCTGCTATTAACTTTGAAGCAAGAAGGAGACTGGGTCTATGGAATGCTATAAAACTGGCTTGAAAACCACATATACAATTTCAGACCTAATTATGTCAGACTTCTTTTCATATGTAGAGTAGTATGGAGATTACTTCCTGTATTCTGGAAGTTCCCATTTCTTTCTCTCTTCATGAAGAGAAGAAATCGTTGAAAGCAAATTATGCATACAGTAGTGTTTGTGTAAGGCTTGCAGTTATTTTTACTTTGTCATATGGTAAGAATAGTTAAAACAATATTTCAAGATATCTGTAATCCTTTGGTACAAATGTTCCTCAGGGTAATGCAGGAAAAATGTAGTAAGCTAATTCAATGTGTACAGTGAAACACCTTTTAAAAAGAAATCTAAATAGACTTTTTTAGAAAAAACAGATATTGTCTGGCAAATGCGAATACACGGAGTGCTAACATAATCAGGCCCTCTGTAAGATGCTGCACATTGCCTGAGTATTCTCAGGGAAAGAGGTTTATACACTTGTATGTAATATGGAATGTTGCAGTCTACCTTTAGCTGACCTTACTTAAAATATTTTATATGCAACCTCATTGCAGTATTCCTTTGAATAACTTGGAAAACCAAACAGACTATTGTAGTTCCTCTTGGTAGTAAAGCCCTGTAATCATCAGCTAATTAAAGATACTAAACACAAAGTTGAGATACTGAATTTTATATATCTTAGTTGGCAGATATGTGCTGCATATCATGCATCTGGGTTTAGTATCAATATAAACATACATTAGCTTTGCAGTATCTTGGAGAATGTAGCAGACAGGTCTAGGTCTTGCCTGATTGACTCATCAGGTGGCTGAGAATTGCTGGTAGTTCTGTTTTCCCAATGGAAACTGCATTGGAGTACAAAGTCTTTGGTAATGAAGTCTTGTGTCCCCCCATCTTTTTAAAGATCAATATGTTCAAACTCAAAATTCAGACATTTCCTTAGGAGGGTCTGAGTGACCTTAGGCAGGCAGATGCCAATGAAGTGTTCTTGTGCTCTGGGTTTGTTGGCAAGCCAGGAGCAGTGTAGCTGTTAATGGGACTGGGAGCCTGAGTGAGTGTGCCTGCTCTGGAGCTGGGAGATGCCTGCTTAGTTCCATGAGTCCTCCTGCGCAGGGTAAGGAAGATGTGCCCCTGCCTGCTTGTCTCCAGACCTAGCCATCTTCAGTGGAAGGGGTTGGTGTCCCAGGAGTGGGCTGGAAGTGGCATTTGTGTTCAAAATCTTGGATAAATTGGCAGGTTCTTGAATGATCCCCCTCTGAAGAAAAAGCACGTTTTAAAACTCCACTGATTTGATTTTTGACCACTCATTAATAATAATTAGTAATAGCTTGAGCATCCTGATGGTGCTCTTAAAAGTTTGGCATACATCCCAGCCAATGTAGCTTACCTTTTGTACTCTTTAAAGGTAACTTGGATTTTAGCATCCAAAAAATGCTGGTAATAACAAGGAAACCAATTCTCTTCGCAGAGTTGAAAAACTGGCTGAGGTGAGTTGAGCAAAGAATCCTGTTAACTGGGGGCTTCCAGCCTAGGCTGGTTAGCTGAAGGGGGCTGAAGAGCTCACCTAGGTCTGGGGAGTGTTGGGGCTCGGGAGCAGTCTGGGCTCGAGCTCTGTGTGCAGCCGCCGGCCGCGGGAAGGCGCCGGGCTGGAGCAGCTTTGCAAGCGGGAGGGCTCCAGCAGTGCGGGAGGAGCGGCAGAGGTGCGAGGGTGGCGGCAAAGACCAAAGTCCTGTCTCGTGTAGTTAGATTGGTCGCTGTGACCTAGCTAAGATCATACGAGGGGAACTTTGGTGAATCTGGGTGTCCTTGTTACTACTACAAGCTGAGCACATTGACTACAATCTCTTTTCCACAGCAGAGTAGCAAAGGGAAGGACACTTTGTAACTGAAGTGCAGAGTATCATTCTTGAAGGCAAAAAGTGGACACTGCTGCAGACCCGCAGATGTATCACCGTTAAAATAATAACAACCAGGTTTTTAAAAAAACCTTTGTTTAGGAAAGCCTTGAGGACACTGTCCAAAAACCCAAAGATTAAAGATTTCATGAGATTTGTTCTCTTGAGTCTTCCCAGAATGCCGTGTTAAGCAAAATTACATCTCTAAAGAGGGGAGGTTAAACCAAACGCTCATACGGACTTTCCTGCGTTTGCTGGAGGTGGTGATGCCCAGTGAAACTATCTGCTGTCATTCATACTAAATATATTCTCCTTGCTGTCACTGTGATTTGTAACTGGGGGAGTCAGAGTTCCTCTGACAGAGCTAGAGTAAAACCTGTAGTTCTTTCCTTTGTGCTGTCAGAGGAGAGGTACAGATCTCCTGGGATTCACTTGTGTACTGTGTGTACGTATTGTCTTAGCATGCGATGGATTTCTTGTTGCAAGGGTTGTCAGCAGAAAGGTGGGAAGCAGCAGTGGTTGGTGGTTTGGTGATAGCCAAGTGCAACTACCCTGTTGGATGGAATGGTGTACATGGAATTGAAAAGCTTGTGACATGTAGCAGGGATTTCCAGTCTTTATTAAGAGGAGGGTAACGAGTTGGAAAGGTAAGTATAGGAGTACTCAGAGTGTCCATAGGATTGTGGGTGCATTGCTTTTCATAGGAGGAAAAAATAATTATACCAAACTATAGATTTCCAGCTTAAATTTGGTAAGATAATTCAAATAACTGGATCTTTACATGTTAACATTGGTATTCCATGTTTTCTACATCGCTAGAATCAGCTCAACAAATGTAACTGCTATTTCCATACTTTCCTGAAGAGAATCAACATTACTAATAAAGTGCCGTCAAAATAACTTGCTTTATTGCCAATGATTTTCTACTACAATTTAGACTAAGTTCTATTTGCATGTTAGTATTTAAAGGGAACCAAAAGAAAACACATACTAAAAAGAAACAAGCAAAACCAACCCCCTAAAATTACTAATGACAATATATACTCAGTTTCAAAAATCCTGGTATCTTATAATTGACTTCCTGGACGTTATAATTCCAAATCAGAGTATTTTATTTCCCCTTCTCAGAAGATTTCTCTCAGATTAAAGTAAACCCACACACAAGAAAGAAGCGCTAAAAACTGTGTGTATGACTTATTTTACAATTAATGTTCTGATACATATTGGGTTCTGGAGGCAGTTTACTAGAGTCATAGATATAAATATATAGAGTCATCTGTATTAATGCGGCATGCATTTGTTCAGATCAGGTTTCTTGGGATACAGCCCAAGGTCTTCTCACTTTCAAATTTCAGTGACCTGTTTTCTGGCAGGTCTTAAATCACTTTTCAGAGATTAACTCTGTGAAATCTTCTGCCACTGTTATAAATTTTGAAATTTACATAGGCAAAATGATGAAATGTGAAAAATCCTGTTACTGTATCTTATTTAGGGAAATGGATGATGAACACATAGCTAAATACCTTCATGTCTAGGCTCAGGAGTCTTCACTGATGCTGACAATTTAAGAGAGCTGGCTTTTGATATTTAGGAGACCAGGAAAAGCCTGGCAAAAAGGATGTAGGCGTGACTAGTTAGCTGTTAGATCAGAATTGTGTTTTTTCTTAATTTAGCTTGGCCCTAGGTGACTGCCATAACTATTTTCCCCCAAACAAATTCTTCATGTGTTTTTGATGCAAACTTCACTGTAAGCCTTTTGATCTTCAAACATTTCCTTTTGGCAGCTGTGCACTTTGCCTGCTCTATGTATCAATGTTTTCAGATAGCTGGCTAGGAATAGTTTTGGGGTGTTAATTCTCTGATACACTCTAATAAAACTCTGAGCTGCCTGAGAAACAGTATTGTTAGGCACATTGTTTTGACTGACTTAACCTGCTGTCTTGCATGATTTTCTTGACCATACTATTTGATATTCTTCACATAATTGTCTTCTACAAACCTTTTAGTTAATTTTTTTAATGCCCAGTGATATGTTGGTAAATGAATGTTAGCAAGATTCTTGATTTCTGTCCCTACAGCACCTCCCCTTCAGCTCTCTTACTGCACAGTATAAGCTTCATCATTTATAAGCCAAATTGACCTTTAATTTTGTGTTTTGCCTTAAGTCTTCCCAGTTATCTTACTTTGTGAAGAGATAAAAATTGAATGTGTGTTTTCTCTTCCTGTTTGCACCACATAGGGTATTACTCAAAGTCACTGCTTTTCTAATCTTTATTCCTAAGATTCTTAGAGCGAGTGACTCTTAAAGCCTGCTGCGCATGGCAGTCATTTTTACTGTGTTAAGATTGGCCCTGTTTCTGCCAGCATTTATTTTTGGAATACTTGCATTACTTGTGATATTTTAAGCAGTTTAAAGCCTTTGAGAAAATAATCAGTCTTAAGTGAGATGTATGAGTTACCTTCATTATAATGTGATTTTATTCAAAGTGAAACAGCAGTAATTTATCCTTTCATAGCAATAGTGAATAAAGGATATGGACTGAGTGAAATATTAATGCATGTGTTAAACTTAGAATTTTGAAACCTCTAGTAATTTTCATTCTTTTATAAAAGATGGTGTCAAATGCTAGTGTTGGAAGCAATTTTTTTCAAGATTATATTTAAAAGATATATGTTGGGATCTTTGTGTTTTGGGTTGTTGTGTTTTTTTTTTCTTTTTTTCTTCTTTTGATACACCTGAGTTTTGCTGTCCCAACAGTGACAAGAGCCAACTGGAACCTTTCTGATGCTTATGGTGGTATCTTACTATTCCCACCTGTGGTTTGCATCCCTGCCTCTGAAGACTTCTAGCAGAATTTGATACCATTTTCAGAATGAATGTTAAGCATATGGAAATAGGAAACTTCTTCCAGTCTTCTAGGAGAGCTCTTAGGTGTCACGTTGTTGGAGAGTAAGTGGGAAGGTTGAGTGCCACTTGTTTGGGTTTGGCCTGTGGTGTTTCTCTTGTTTTCTGAGGGCATTCATTGTGTCTTCTTTTTGAAATGAAGTGAAAATAAAATACTTCTGGATTTGATTGACAAGAAAGTTCTTTGTAGCGTTGTATCCAAATAAAAGCTTCTGTTTCAGCAACCAGTCACTCAGTCTATATATTGTGCTTCAGATAAATACACAGTGTGATGAGATAGAGTTTTTTATTCCAGTTGAAATTTTGCTTTAATTAGATTCTATTGGAGGATCTTGGGAAGGGATTTTTTTTTCCTGTAGCTCAGTGTCTGTAGTATCTTAGTAAACATTTATAGGCTGTACTGCAGAATTGTTTGTGGCATTGAGTAATTCAGTGTTTTGAGGAAATCAGCAAAGTTCAAAACAAGTAGTTAGCAGCAACACCACTTCAGAAGTTCCTCTTCAGCCTTGGTTTTGCCAAGTTTAACATTTGCTGGGCAGCTAGCCCTTCCTCTGAGGTGCATCTGGATTTCCTCTTAGTTGGGCTGGGGCAGAATTAAACTGAGTTACTGTAGGTCAAAACCTCTTATATTTTCAGATGCTGAAGGGAAGCTCTAGTGAGGGTTCATTGGAAGATGCCCCCAACAGCTGCTCTTCTTTCCACTGGTCAAGAAGTAGCAGCAGATAATGACCAGCATCAGTTAACCTTTGCTTTCCTGGCCCCACTCCTTCCCTCGCTGTCTGCTCAAGTAGCACCTCTTGCTTTTTCCCCAAACCCCTGGGTCTGTTCAGGCACTGGCAGTGGGATTGGGGATCAAGGACACTTGGTGTAGGAGTGACCTGAAGAGAAAGTGAGGAAAGAAAAGAGGCAGCAGTGTGATGCCTTACTGTGAGACTTTCAGCTGTTGTAGATGCATGAGCATAGATTCTTTGTGACTGTTTTCTGCACGCTGGCGGTGCTAGAGGATAATTTGCTTCGGTGTAAATTAGAAATGCGGTGCCCCTGCTCCTCTGTACTGCCACTGTAGGGATTAGTGACGGTGAGCAATGGGTGACCTGGGGGGTTACACTGATAATCTGCTTCAGTGTCTACCAGTAAAGTAGTTGACTGTTTCTATATCTATATTTCTACAGTTTCTGTGCCATTATTTTAGTTTATCAAGATGTTTTAAAATAAGCTTTTTATTTCTATTTATTTTTATAATGGGAAGTCGGAGCTGATCCTGGATCCTGTGGTATTTCTGTACTGCAGAGATGAGCTCTGTGAGTATACATCAGGAGTTTCTTGGGTTTGTCTTTGTGAATTAGCAACATACTTGCATGTTACTTCTATAATATTGTATTGCTGTTGATGCTTGTGTTACTTCTGACAGCCTTGGGGTCCTGGAGAAATCAATAATCTCAGTGTCGCTTTGTGCATATTGTATATATTTTCCTTTGTTCGATGCAGCAGATTTGCTGGCAAAAAAGGACTTAAAAAAGGACAACTTTTGCATTCTCTTCTCTTTGTCGATACAGGTGGCGACAGACAAGGTTGCAGGCAAACTGAGTTCCACTCTCTCATGGGTGAAGAACACGGTATCGCACACCGTCAGTCAAATGGCCAGCCAGGTGGCGAGTCCATCTGCCTCCCTACACACCACATCCCCCTCCACCACTCTGTCTACACCCGCCCTGTCACCGTCCTCACCAACACAGCTGAGCCCAGACGACTTAGAATTACTTGCTAAACTTGAGGAACAGAACAGGTGAATGGAAAAATTTTTACTCTTCAAAGTACAGTAATGAGACTAAAATTGGTTTATTGCAATTGTAGCATAGAGACTGTTAAAGGTGAATTAGTTAAAACTTCATGGCACAACACTTCAGTTTGAAAGCCCGAAGGTTTAAGAATTTGTATTCTTGTGCTGTGTTTTTACAAATTATGTTTTTGTGGAACTCTAAAAGGTGTTTTTCTTTCCTGGTTTTACAGGAGTGTTTATAGCTGCCTCTAATAATAAGAAATCACACTGACCAGGATTTTTAGTATCCAATTTAAAGTAGAGTATCTCAAGGATGAGACTTGTGTATAACCTTCTTACCTTCTAAGAGTAAAACTATAATTCCTATTAATTTCTTGAAATCTTAAATATTTTGAAATTATATTTTTTCCACTTTTATCCAGTTCTTGTTTCAGCTGCATAACCTACTATGTACAGAGATAGAACTGTGCTCAGCCACCTTCTTGCTGTTACACTAGTGGTGCCAGATACATAATGTCTTAAATTAATTTAAAGTGAATTCTTGATCAGTTTTTTCTGTTCATCTTGCCTTTTTATATATAGTAAGTAACAGTTTTCCTGGTATTCTTTCTATGAGTGCATATTTATCTGCACTGTGTACAATTCAAGATGCAACTTTCAGGTGGCTCAGTTGCTCTTGATGTGCACAGCGATTGCAAATTAACAATATCACTGAGAAATGAAATTGGACTGTGTAATTTCTTAATGCTGAGTTTCCAGAACCCATACTCATTTGCACTTTTGAGGCAGGACTCCTAAATCATCTGTCCTTTTGCAAAATTTGGTTGTATTTGACAAGTGTGCTTCAGTAGTTTTTGAGAAGTTGACTGTAAACAACTTGAGCTCCATGTAGATTTGTAGACTTGGCAGGTAGCTGCTGGGCTTTGTTACCTACTGAAGGTGGATATCCTTGTGCTTAGTGAAGTGCAGGGTTTGATAATTTAGCTCAAAGCAGCTTCTGTTCCAGCTTCTGTGAGTGTGCTGGACTTTGCAGTGAGGCAGTTGAGGTACTCTATTTTTGGTTGGGTTGAGTTTGGGTTTTTTTTCTGTTGGATTTGGTGGGNGTTTGGTTTGGGGTTTTATTTTTGTTGCTTAGTTTGTTTTCTCTGCTGAGTCACTTCTGAGGGTAGTAACTTCCAGTGGAGGTAAAGAGTAACTGGGGGGAGGAGGGGCCAATGCCTGTACGTCACCTGACATGCTTCACTAATGTCTGCATTCTGCAGCGTAATAGCAGCACAGTTTGCAGGGAATTTGATACATCTGCCCAGATTTTGACAATAGAAGGAAGCTTCTAGAACCTCCTCATACGCTCTTCCTTGTGGTTTGAGATCATCTCTCTTCAAAGATGAACTACACGTAATTTTTGCTGTGCAAATGAAAAATTATCAAAAGAAGCAAAAAATAGTTGAATAGTGCTTTTAAGAAAGCTAATTTGCATTTAATCTGAGGCTTTCTAGTCTGTTTATGACAAAGGGACTAACTTCCATTTGAAAAGCAAACTGTTCTTTGGACTGCTTATCTGTGTTGGAGCGTAATGTCTCTGCATCTAGAGCCTTCTCGTTCAGGCCTGCAGTCAGACTACCTGGCTTGTTGAAAGAAGAATGTGAGCTTGGCCTTTCTGTCTCAAGTCAGCTTTCTTCATTTAGTAAGTAAACCAGCAAATCTTGTCTGGTTTTATTTAATTGTAGCCAGATATGTTGTTAGTCCCACACTAATCTTGTGTGTGAATTCTAATTAGAGGCTGCCCCATCAAGTGCTGGTGCGATACTACCCTTTAATACCGAAATTCGATGCTCTTAGGCCGGGTGCACTGTAGTTTCAGAACAGTTTGCATCTGCAGCTTAGCACAGTGGCACTTTGTTGTCAAGGAATTGTACTCTGTTCACAGGGAACCATTCTTTCTGCTTGCTGGAAGACTGCTGCTGTTGATGTTTGTAATGGGTTCGGGTTTTTTGTAGGCTTTTATGTGAGAAGGAGAATATGAATTAGGTAAACAGTTAGAAAAGGAAAGAACTCAAATTGTTTCAAGCTGTGTCTTGTAGTATTCTGTAATCTAATTATACTGAAAATCCCCACAGAATAAAGAGGAAGCTCAGTCCAGAGTCCTGGTGGAACTGTTTGGCATTAGTAAATCATTTATAAAGTTTTAAATGAAAGAAAACACTGACTAAACATCACAGAACTTGTGACTTACTTTAAAAAGAACTTCCCGTTTTTAAATCTAAGGACAATGAGTTTATCCAGGTAAGGTCAAATTACAGAAACTTAGTGTAACTTCTACAGAAAGCTGTGAAAACTGGAAGTGTCTTGTTAGAACCTTGTTTTTATAATCTTAGTGTTTATTCTATGCTTGTGTTTCTTCCATGATTAGTTTGAATTTGGTGTTTAGGCATTGTCATGGATTGAGAGAAGGAATTTCAAACTAAATTTTCATTATGGATCAGTATAAGCCAAGTTTCTAAACACTTGAAGTGGATTTTAAAGTATTTTCTTCAGAACTAGATTTTCTGCATTCCATTAATAAATGGAAATTTATTTGAATTTTTTTAAAAAATAAAATTCCAAATGAAAATTTGTCTGAAAAGGCTTTGCTTTATTTTTTTTCTGACGGTATTACCACTTAACTCTTTCCCAAACAAAATACTGCTGCAGAAACTGTACTACTTGTCTTCATGAATGAAATTACTTTTTCCTTTACTTTCATAAACACCAGTAGGTGAAAGCTGGGAACAGGGAAAGCTAGTATAAATATCTTTATTGTAGCAGAGAGCTTAAAAATTGTAAGTATGCTGAGATTTCTGTAGCATCTCTAATATAATATGCCTTGGGTTATAATTTATTAAATATCTAAAACATAACCTGACCTTGCTGAAATGCTGAGGTGCTAACTTGCCTGCTAATTTTTGAGAAATTAATCAACCACATGGCTCTGATGGACTGATGTTGGAATTCTTAGAAGTTAAAGCACAAATGAAATTCTTGGTATAGCAAAACACTTTCAAGTTAGTCTGAATTCTTGCTGTTACCTAACACATGATCTAAAAAATTTCCCCCTGCTTATGGGGCTCAATATTAGTTGAGGATAAACAAAGCATTGCCTTTTTGCCAAGTCGATGGCCACAGCAACCAGCTCACAGGGAAGTATTGTCAGGAACTTGTCTAGCACTTGACACATCTTTATTTATACTTTGCTGCTGGATAAACCCCGAGGTTCTCACATTTGAACTCCTCACTTTAATTACACATTCATTAGCTCTACTAATCGCTTCTGTTGCCTGGTCTTTGGTCTGTAGATCTGGGATTTCTCATGTACATTTATGAAACACTGCATTGATTTGTGAACAGCTGTCAGCAAATATCAGTTGTTTTAAAATTGCTTCGAAGGTTTTAGTTGTTCTGTCTTTATTTACACTTGTCAATTTTAAAAAAGTGTAAGCAGGTAGACTTCTAGGAGGCTAATTTTTTGTCTTTTATATGACTGTATTTTCTAAAATTCTTTGACATTTGATGTTATCATTGACAATATTTAACTACTTTAGGTTCTCTTTGTCAGTCTGATGCATGACAGTGTGGGTGACATTTTTATCTGTTTCTTAAAATGCTGCAGTGTGAACTATTCTGTCTGCAGATTTACTTGAGATCTCCAGAGAAAGCAGTAATTCTGAACAGTTCTTTTCAAATTTAGTCCAAATGAATGCTGGTATAACTTTCACTGAACTTCTGCATTCATTCTTTGTGAAGAAAACAATTAATAGTGTNCGATCAGTAAATGGGTCAAGAAGAAATAGTGGATCTTCTCTTGTATCTAGTTCATCAGCTTCTAGTAATCTCAGCCATCTTGAGGAAGACTCATGGATCCTGTGGGGGAGGATTGTGAATGAATGGGAAGATGTACGGAAAAAGAAAGAGAAGCAAGTTAAGGTAGTAATTGGAAACTGGTCTTTTGGATATATTTGTAATGTGATATAAGTGATACTGTTTTATCTTTGTGTTGGGCTTATTCTTTTAAAATAAATATGTAATAGAAACTTCCAGTTGAATCTTTCTATCCCCAAGCCTTAGTGCTTCCTATGTAACCTTCCTATGTGCTGTCACCCAGCAAATGTCTCCTGCTGAAAACCAGATGCATTTACTGTATCTTGAATACTAAAGCTTTCAGTTTACCTCTAATGAGAGATTTCCATGAGTACAGGGATGATTAACTTCATGTTTCCAAAAATGGAATTGCTGAAAATCAACTTAAGGGCATCTGATAGCTTGATGCTATGATTATGTATATATATGCTATGCTGCTACATACTGAGCAGCTCTCTTTGTAAGCATTCTTAATAGGAGAGCTGATAATTCTGCTCAGAGGTTGCGATGAGTTTAGGTTTTTGTGCATGCCAAGTATGTTGACCCCAGACATGACC
>WEIT01005638.1:0-11145 GCA_013389985.1 Dryoscopus gambensis
CTTAAGGACACAGCGTATGCAGTTGGACTCTGTGTAATAGGAACTGCATGGAATTCCCTGGGCTTTATTCTGCAGGACTGGCTGGATGAGTTAATGCTCTCTCTGGCTTTGAATCCCTGAATGTATGGATTACAAAACCCAAAAAAACTGGGCGAGATTTATTCTTAAAAGTTATTTATGGCACCAGTGTGCTGAAACAGCACAACAGTTGCTTTTCCAAAATGAAAAAAAAAATTAGTTTTAGTGACCATTTCCAAGCAGGGGGTTTTTTGTTGATTTTTCTTCATAATTGGATTAAATGGTATTTTTTTGACATCAAGCCTGGACTCTTTGTGGACATCTTTTCAAAACTACGAAGACACTTTTTTCTACAAAGTAGTGCAATCAGATGCTTAAGGTAACAAACAAGACCTATGGGCATCTGTTTCTTAAATAATCATCCCTTTATGTGGTAGCATTGAATTTACCATAAACCTTCAATTTAAATAATTAATCTGCTACTGCATTAAGTAAGTTGACGAAAAGTTTGAATTCCATTGAATGAGTATGTGCATTTTTCTCCTTCTTTCCATCCTCACTGAAAGTCCTTCAGTTGTTTAAAAAAGCACAAAGTCGTTTAAAAATTACACAAAGTAATTTTAAAAAATGTATCTGCTTCCAATTGTATCTCCTTATAATGTCAAATTCTATAATAACTCAAAAAATCCAGAAATTCAAGAAAATCAGGATCCAGTCAAGCTCTTTATCCTGTCATCAGTGGAAATTGTCCCACTGACTTGAAAGAATTTTGAAGGAAGTGCTGATTTTAAATTAAATTATTATCTTCTCTAATACCACTGTGGCCTAGAGAAGAATCTCTAGGAATTTTCTTTGAGAGTGAACTAACATTTTCCAGTGCCTGAAAAACTGCATGTGACATGATGTTCAGCTCAGCCCCTTATCAGATATTACACTGTCCTCCTAGGTGGGATGCTGATTTAGAAACAAATCCTCACTTAATCCTCAGCTGCTTCCCCACCCCAAAGTTTCTTCTTTCCTTTATGTGTAAGAAGAGTGGTTAAAGCCTGAAAGAGGAGGGCACTGCTTTTTCCAGGCCACTCCAGAAGCCTTAAAGCTGAAAGGAGGAAAAGAAACAAGAAAACATGTTTAAATGGCACAAGATTTTGCTGTATCTGCTGTATATGACAACTCAGACTGTGAATAGGAGTTTATGACAGGTCATAAGAAGTATTGACGCCAAAAATTCAAGAGGCTATTTGTGCATAGGTATAGAGACAGAAGATTCTCCTTCGCGGAAGAGACAAGTCTTGTATTTTGAGGGGAAGGAGTTTTTTCACTCTTTAGTTCATATGCATATCATATAATCCCTTTGGCATAGAGTACAGAATTTACTAGGTATTTTAGCTTCTGTGGACATAGAAGAGGGAGGGAAAGATGGAGAAAGCCTTTGGACATTCACAGAAAACATATTGTGTCTCTGCTCTATGTTTCTTTTCAATGCCTTCCTATCAGGCAAGAAGTCACAACAGATAAAAATGCCTTACACCTTCAAGTATTCTAACCAACTGTTGTGCCAAGGGCACAGAAATTTGGCAGAAAATAAAGGCCCTTGCTTTCTAGCTGGTCCTCAGAGATCAGAGGGGCTGACTATGGCTGGGCCTCATTTCTGATTATAAACAACTTGACATGGTGAGTCTGGTCATATTCAGTGAGAGCTTACACAAGCAGAAATCCAGAAATAATGTGATTTTCTGATTCTATCCTATAGATCTGGCTGAGTTCAATTAGTACTTGCATGATCCAGATCCATGAACAGTGGAGGTTTTTGAGGTGACAGGAAAGCAGGTTCAGCATAAATGCACTTACTACAGGGTGTTATTATGCATCATGACAGAAGATATAGTAACAGGAATCTGTTAGTGACATATAGACAGAAATATCATATAATAACATAAATGGATATTCCTGAGTGTGCTCCAAGGCAGCTGGGGGTGCCAAGCTCGCCTAAAGGTGTCCCTTTGTTGCCTGATATCAAAAGACAAAAATCCTTGCAAGAGAATTAAAATGGGAAGATGTCTATAATTTTTATAAGCTTAACAAATTATCATATCTAACAAACATTGTCCAGTTGGAAGAGCAGTTGGTTAGGTAGTTATTCTCCAAGGTACTGCCCCATTGGATTTGGTCCAGGGCTTCTTTGCCCCACTTCTTAGTATGTCTCCTTGTAGGTGCTCTACTTGAAAATAAGACTAAACAGTATTTTCAGGAATGTGTTAGAGGATTCGCTTATTACTTTAAAATCTAAGAGAAAGAGTACGAAAAATACCAGGAGCTGTATAACCGCACATTAATGGTCTACAAAGATATGAAAAAATAGATAAAAACCAAAAATCTTTAGGCATCACCTTCAAGAGAAGAGGAGAGACACAGTCCATTGACTGATTCCAAGCAGGCAGAGGCTTCTACTGCCACCTCTTCGCAAAATCCCATTAAAAGTCTGTGTTTCCAAGGAAGTGGAGTCAACTTTTTTGCCCTTAAGTTGACATAATTGAAGTACACCCACACAAAGGGGTTGAAGGTGTGTTATAGTCCTGGAAGGCTTGCACTGAAAAAAAAAAAAAAAAAAGGCAGACAAATAATCCAGAGTCTGGATTTATGGGACCACAGCAGAAGGAACTGTCTGCACATTTGAAGCAGAAGTAGCATATGTAAAAGCAATTTTTCAGCTGGAGGAGCTTGGCAGGGGACAGGGGGATCATTGCTGAATCACCACATAATGGAAAAGAAGGGCTCAGATGCTGGACGAGGACCATCCAGCCTGGGACAGCTGGTGAGACAGGCATTCCTGCCTCTCTGTGTCTGTGTGGACATACTCCATATGTGCACACCTGCACGTATATATGGTGATTTTAATTATGCAAGACAGAAAATATGCCTGGCTTTTCTATTACTTTTTGAGTATGTGCTGTCTTTCATAGGACTGACAGGGCAAAAGAAATGTTGTAATATAAAAGAAGTGTAATCATAAATAAGAAGAATGCCTGAAAAAGCAAAACTGGCTATCATGATTCATAGGGGAAAAGTGTTACTAAAGAATTCTATACTAAGAGAAAGCAAAAATGGATATTAAAGACAGAGAGGAAACATATTTTTGGTACGAGTCTGCTTTCCTTCTCTTCAGCCCCCCTTTTCCTTCCTTTCTTCAACATTTTAGTTTTAATTTTCACCCTGTGTGTAGTCCATAAATCAGTTAAAACTGAATGATGTATTTTGTTTTCTCTCCTTCTCCCCATTCATTAAGAAATGCCATCCTTCACCCTTTTTATGGAGTATTGTTTTGATACTTTCCAATTAATTATATGCAAGATTCTAGTAAAGGTCAAAATTTGATGCAGGGCTAAAAATTTATAATTAGCGATTGTGTTGGAATATCCTTCCAGTATTTGGTTCCTTTTCCCTATCAGGAAGAGGAAAGAGCATCCAGGTACCCTTAGGAAATAGGAGATAGCAATGCTGGGAAGTCCCAGCTCTGGTGAAATCACTGGGATCAGAATTTGCGTCTCCCTGTTTCTTTTCCACCAAGCAGTTCTACTCCTCCCTTACTTATGATTTTTTTTTAAAATATTGTAATATTTATTAGGTATCTGACAGTAAAAGGGAGACTCGCATCTAAGTGTCCGAGAACACTCTTTTGGGGGGAAATACTAGATTTCTAAGTGGTTGTGGCTGCCTTGTCTCCTCTTATTTGCATCCATTAACTCAGAACGGATGACACAGAGCGCTCAGCACCTCTGCAAATGCCTTTTTCTGCACCTACCCTCTTGAGCAAGGTGAGGCAGGGAGGGATGGAGGCTTGAACCCTCCACAACCTTCATTGCTCTCTGTATCAGCCTGACTGCAAGAAGGGGTACTCCTTTCTCTCCTTTATAGCCCTGACATCCCCTAGACACAGAGGATTCCTCCATACCTCCCCATTTTCAGACCTTGTGTGTACACCCACACCAGTCCCAAGGTCTGATCCCAAGGCCAAGTTTTGGGGGTTTGGTGTGTTCCAATGTGTCTCTTCCTGGGTTTAATTCCCAGCTGCCAGGAGAGGCTGGGAGAGGCTGCCCCTCCTGCCTGTGCTTGCCCTCTGCATCCCCCCGGAGCCTGGCAGGTCTCACAGGTGCTCCCTAGGTGGTCCCACTCCTGATCTCCCTCTAGGATGGCTGTACCTTTAACCCTAGGCTGAGCACACTGGCACGGAGTCAGGTCCAGGCCATTTTCCAAAGAAACAACCATCCCTGCAATTCACTGGCACCTCCCGTCATGGTATTTTGGGTTGTTTCCCCCTTTTCACTCCCCTGACAGGCGAAAATCTCACAAGGAAATGAATAGCTGGACATTGGGCAGAAAAATTACTTCTTCACGGGGGTTTATGTGAACTTCGCTTGTAACATCCAATGGCTGAGACCAAAACCATTAAAACTATTGTTTAAAGTAGCTTTTAGAGGGGCCTGCACTAAAAGCAAGGCATGGGGGGAAAAAATCCATTTTCCTGCAGATGTTAGGAGCTGATGCCTGTCCTGTGGGGCCCAGCATGTCGTGTGCTCCTCGTGCCATGATGGACATGTGTGATCACAGCCTGTGCCTGTCACTGTGCCAGAGAGTGACTTCCAGACCATCTGGATTTGAAAAAAAAAAAAAACCTATAATAAAAGTAATAGTCTGAAGAGGCTTCATATTTCTGCCCATCCTCTCTGGCCTAGTTATTTTTGGTTTTTTTAAAATACTTTTTAAAATGCTGCAGTAATTGCACAGGTCAGACAGGATGGCAAATTTAGTGTAACAAATTACAGGCTTAACAAATGACAGACTAGCAAGGAGACGTGGGGATAGCTGCTCTTCAAGTCATCCTTTCTCAATTAGCCCAGTTTTGAGGCAGGGGGTTGCCTGGATGGTAGAAGGGAGGCAGCTTGAGAAGAGAGGATCCCTCTCAGCTCTAATGATGCAGCGTACCTTAAACTTTGCCCTGCTGACTTTGCGGTATTTGCTTGTACCTTTGGGAGAAGAAACATTTGCTTAGATTATACCCTTGTCAAATGCTTGCCAGTGCTAACTTTCTACGCTGAAAATATCCTATAATTAGGACAAACTGCAGCAAGGAGCTCTGATTCTTTCAGACCCAGTCCCAGCAGATGCTGAGCACCTCCTATGAATTAAACAGGAACAGGAATCAGCAGCACTCAGTGTTGTATGAGGCTGCGTTCTTTGCTGTATAAATTATTATGCCACTCAGCATTAAACATATATGATAAAGATATACTGAATTTGTGTCAGTGTCCAAAACAAGAGACCACACATGCTCAGCCAAGCAAAAGAGAAAAGGGCCACTGTGTTAGCATGTCCTGATAGAGTAAATCCCAGTTGAATGTGTTTAACCACCTCTCTGGTCCTCATCATCCTCTCACTGATGGAATTCTCCAGCAGGCAACGTGACTGGCACTGGTGAACCATTAGTGACCGTACAAGGAAGGTGGTGTTGTTTCCCAGACCATAATGCCTAAAAGGAACAAGATTTTAAGAAAATGGCAGGAAGGAGGTTTGTGCATCTTCGTGTGAAAAGGATTAAGATTTTTAAGACAAACTGAGTAGGTCTTTTCTTCATCCTTTCAGTAGGTGCAGAGATTTTACCACCTGTACACAGATTTTCAGCACTACAGAAGGTGCCATGACTGTTCTGTCCATGAAAACCCTGCAAGGCATCCTATGGACAGAAGTCTAAACTTTTGTCTCAACTGCCCAACATGTCAATACATCCACCTTCCTAATTGCAGGCTGCTCATTTTCCACTTTGTTTTACATTTAGGATACATTTTCCAGGCCTAACACTGACAGTTTTTAAAATATACTTTTTAATAAGGAAACAAGTTCAAGACTTTGCCAAGAAGATATTAAAGCAATTTTGGTATTCCCCGTGTCCTTCCCATACCCCAGCAGATCCTGAGACAGAGATCCATCTCTCTGAGATTAATTAGAAGTTAAATAGCTGAACAGCCTAAGGATGATGTCCTCTGTTGTGCAACGAAGCAATCAGGAATTATTGTCCTGGTTTCCACCCTGTTGAAGTCTGTCTGTCTAGAAGTGGCAAATCCAGTATTTTCCACCCTGGTAAATTGCTGATTTGTTTCTTTTCCTACAGTTGTAAAGATGGAAAAGGTTTTCTTTAGGAAAGGCATTTTGACCTTTATTACTACTTTTTCCTGCTGTTCAGACCTATGAAGACCAGGATGATCAGAAGAGCAGAATAAGTATCTCCTTTACATATTTTCTGCTAAGAAGCTTGTGAAGCAGCCCGCGAGTCTCATGCTAATACTGCATTTTTGAAACAGAAGTTCAGATGCTTTATAGCTCCAGAAGAGGGGGGGGAAATCAAGGCAATATGGTTTTTATGACTGAGTCTGGAATAATCTTATGAAATCTTCATCATTATCAAAGGAAAATGGAGGGGCTGAAGTTGAAGTTCAGGGCACTATTTATTTTCACTTGCTTTTATAAATGTGCCTCTCTTGAAACCCTGAACTGAGGAGCAACATTGCTTTTTCTGTTTGATTGTTGTTTGCAACATCTGAAAAAATTCCCTGTGTGGGAGTGATTCACAGACTGAAAAACAGGCATATATTGAAACCTACATTGACATATGTGAGGGGAACCATAAATATATTGAATTGGCACATAGAAGTCCTTTTTGAGATCCACTGTCACATGCTGGTCATCATGCAGCTTCAGCAGGCTTGCTGGTAAGGGTTGAGTCCTGCCAAATTTTGAATTGTCACTGCACATTAACTGGTTGAGCATAAGGATTTAACTCTCAACAGAGACTTTATAATTTTTGGGTGACAACTTACAGAATGGTATTAATAAATTGCATCTTCTCACCATGTAAACACTGCTGATTGCTTTCCAGACAATCTAAGGCTGTGTTGAAACGGCTGTGCCAGCACCAATATGCCATCAGCAGGTGCTTTGGTCAGGCTGGTTTCTTTCACTAGGGGCTGGATGTTTTTCAGAAATGTGACTTTATTCCCATGAGCTGTTTGTTCTTTCCATGCTGACCTCTCGTGCCCTTTTAAAATTTGCTGTGAATCATTGGATACGAAGCAGGAGAAACAGAAAGGAGGTGGGAGGGGGAAAGGCATGTCAGGACCTCTTTGAACTGGTGGCACCAGCTAGTTTTTGCAGCCTAAGGCTGGCCTCCCACTGTCTGCAAGACCTTCTGCTGTGTTATGTGATACAGCTTGTTTGCACAGCCAGCCTTGCACAGAGTGACTAGGGCAGACGGGGGACCCCAAATGTCCCAGCTGCTCCCAGTGTCTTCCCAGGGACACTTCCCACAGGCCAGTGAAAGACCCACAGCACAGCCCCCAGGAGGGCAGGAGCAGGCTAGCAGGCAGGAACTCAAACCAGAGGCTCCTGCGGACCGACCCACCTCGTTGTGGCCCTGCCAGGACTGTCCCAGGACTGCCCCAGCCCAGCATGAAACCCATCACCAGCAGCCAAGGGTGGAGATGACCTGGGGAGGAACAGGAGAGGCAAAAGGAGGGGTAAGGGGGCAAAAAGAGCTGGTAGCAGTTGGCTGGTGGGCACATTTGTGAGCCATGCCCTGCATCCAGCTGAGTCCTGCTCCCCTGAGTCCTTCCTCAGTCACTGGCATCTCTGTGTGTGTCCCCATCTATGAGGTCTGACTGCAGCTGGCTTGGAGCTGCAGCCTTGAGGGCTCTAAGGCTCTGTGCCAGTGCAGCAGGACTCTTCACCCTTGAAATGTGGACAAACAACTCGGACAACACCCTATTTTCCAAGCTATCGATGTTGGGCATCATGTGCTGGTTTTGGTGTTGAATTGTGCCAAAACAAGTCTGGGTCACCAACCCTGAATTAACGTCCTGATAGTGAGGCAAAGGTCTAGCAGGTAAGATTTGCCAAGCTGACTGGGAGACATGACTTGCAGCTATGTCACTTCACACCATAAAAGTCCAAGTTCATTTAATTTATCAGGTTCTTCAGACATATTCCTCCTTGGAGTGTGTGTGTGAAGTTTCCTCCCTTGGGAAGGGGACGCCGCTCCAAGGATTCTCCTCGAGGCCAAGAGGAAGAGACCTTGCCCACAAGTGTTGATCTGGTAAGTTACACCAGTCTCTACTTAATGTCTGTTTATTTTTGCCACCTTTAAAATGATGGCTTTAATATAATTGCTTTGACCTGGTGCAGTATACCATACAACACATTGCTAGTAGTTTTAACTTTTGTACTGTGTAGTTAACAATTCCGATTAAAATTTTTAGTCTAATCATCCGTCATGATAAATAATTCATTTTATGTAAACATGTCTGATTTGCCATCTTTAGATCCTGCAGGACAAAGTTCCTTTTCCCACTGGCAAAGTCTGGGGCTAAGACTGGATACAGCCACCCCCAGGCTCCTCTCTGGGAAGGAGTTTGGAGCACAAAGGGGTCCTTGTGGCAGGGCTTCTCTCATAAGCCCCTTGCATTTTTCTGGATGTATTTTCCCCTTAATGTTTCCAGCAGACTTACATTTTGTTTTCTTCTCTGGAACTGGAACGTCGCATACTCTGGCAGAGGGGAAGTAACAACATCCTTGGAGAAACATTATTTGTACCAAAATACAGATACAAATGGCTGGATGTGACACCACAATCATTTTCCCATCACTTTTGCAAGATGTGCTTTGTCCACTGAAAAAATCCATGCCTTCCTAAACTATAGCATAAACTATTCCAGATATGTGCATTTTGGAGTCAGTTAAGGATTTTAATTTTTTTTTTTTTAATGTTGTAAATATAGATCATTATTTATATACTTTTCTTTTTCTGGAAGATAGTTAGCAGTGTCTTGCCATCATCAACATACCAAAGGTAGATAATAATGTTTTTTCCTCAGCTGAGACACTGTCTCCCTCTTCTGCTATGCAGAAGGTTTGGTCCTTTGCTTCACATGACAAAGGCCAGTCTAACAAGGACTTTTGCAATATATTTTCTTTACTGAATGGGGATTGAGCAGCAGTTTTATTAGCAAATGTGCGTTCTTTGTCTCCTTTTACTGTGTCTTCCAGGCTTGATGTTCAGTCTAAAATATAAATCTATGATGACAAATGTCTCACACTTCTGCATTTGTCACGTTACCAAACTGGCTGGGCAGCAGATTTTGATGTTTGATAGGAATTTCTACAGCCAAAGCTCATCTATTCCAATCTTTGCACAAAATACTTCTCCCTGGAGTAGCTCAGCATGTGCCTAAGGTGCCCCACACTAGGTCTTCATTAGGTGTTCATCAAAAGTAAAATTTTCATCAAAAGTGTTCATGAGAATCTGCTTTTGTGGGTAACTCCTTCCATGCCCCTGACTGTATAGATTAAATTTTTGCAGAAACAACCCTACAGTGTTGTATTGGCTGATAAAAATAAGCCTTTCTTTCACTGAATTAGGTGCGTTTACTGAACCTCTACTTGCTTCTGAGAGTTTTCAAGGTTCACTCAAGTCTTAGACCTTCATATAGGTGGAAGCTGCTTTCAGCAGCCTGATATCACCCTCTGACAGCCATAGGGATGTTGCTGGTGTTTTATTTGGTCTTAGAAATGGCGCTTCCGAATCATGTTGTCACGGAATTGCTGACAATATAGGTAAAAATTTGTTTCAGAAGTAACCAGGAGTTTCCACACTGGACTCACAAAACACAGAATCTCCCCTTTCTCAGGAGGCACTGTTTATTTCTCAAGGTTTTGGAGGTCTGGGTAGCCCAGGAAGTGGTCATTAATAAAAATGAAAGGTTCTGGTTTGGGTTTATGACCTCCCCATGACATGAATGTTCCATGGTAATGCATTAGATTACTCTGAAAGTAACACTTGAAACCATAAAATAAAGATTTTTCCTAAGCTAGATAGGGGCTTCAGCATCAAAAATTAGTATCTGCACCGTTCTCTATGATTAAAAGTCTTACTAGAATTTTAAAGCAAAGTGTCCTAATTCCCTGATAATGTGGGTTACTGAATGCCAAACTTTATAAGAAAAGGAACCTGTAATTTTACAAATTCATTATAGTTCATTTGATCTTTTCCAAGCAAAATTTCAAAAACAGATTTAAAACTCAATGAATAACCAAAGCAACTTTTAAAAGTTCCTTAAGTGAGGAATAGAAGTATGTCATTATTTAACCAATCAGTGAGTTTTTTCCTACATGTCTACAGGCATGGATACAAATGTAAACAGTGTGTGCACCCTCAAGAAAGAATGCTAATGGCTTTTATGTTAATTTCTGATGTTATTAATTCTTTCTTTAACCAAAGCGTCTCAAAGGACAGTGAAACTTCAGTCAGATCTACTCTGTAGTATTCTCTGCACTGAAATATTATTAATTTCCAAACCAGAAAAAGATCAATTTCTTGAATAGCAAGCTTTCTGTGGTATTTGGTGAGGCTATGTAAAACATATATTTTTATGTTTATATATACACAAATATCTATGTATACATTTTCAACTTTTGGTAAGGATTCCTTTCAAATCTTCTGTACATAGGCAACAGCTGCTCCAGATTAACTCAAGCTCCTGGAATTCAGATGCACTTGACAGGAGCCGGACTCCTCACCAAGTGAGCAACCAAAGTTCTGTGTCTGGAAATCATTACACATCTGCCACTTATATGTGCTACAGCATGACTCAAACAGAGCTGCAGAAACTGGTCTCACAGCCTAAATTATTTCAGATCTCCTTTCCTCCCCGCTATTTGCAAGTCAGCCTCATTCCATTTAATAAAAAATGGCTACATTCACATTCAATCATGCAGGAAAAGCAGTGACAGACAACACAGAAAAGGACCTTTTTCCTCTCTCTTAGATAGGGAAGTGCAGCTAGATAGCTAGCCTGCAAAAAACCATGACATTTCTGCTCGTGGATCAGGACATGTTTGTTTTCTGACAGCAACTTCAGGAGCACAGACAGGCAGAATTGCTTTTTTCTTCCTCCTCAGAATGAAAGCAGTGACATTTCTCTGCTTGAAAGGGAAAGTTTCTATGCAGCCCTTCAAAACCAGCTCGAAAACCCGGACCTTTAGGAAAAAAAAAATGATTTGCCCTTTGAAGAAACACACACCCCT
>WEIT01005639.1:0-17353 GCA_013389985.1 Dryoscopus gambensis
CTTGCCAAAAGTGAAATGGGAGCAAAGATTACTCCACTTAGAAGATGTGGTTTCAGTTTCTAGAGATGTGCAACTAACTCAATGTCTTGTAGGCTAAAACACTCAGCATTCTTAGCTTTTGTCAGCTTCTTTTGAGAGTATAGTGAAACGACTGGTCCTAATTGCCATGCAAGCATCTACTTTGAGGATTTTGAGTGGATTTTCAAGAAGAGTCTTAAGCTTAGTCAAAGAGAGTCAAAAAGCTTAGTCTACTTAGCTGACTGTGACAGTTAGGCAGTTTCTGGACTCCCAGAATGTGGAAATGCTCCAGTCTTGTCCTTTGCAACAGAAGAGTCTTTTCTCCATGTGATGAGGGCCTGATCTAACTGCTCGTCAGACCTTTGTGAGTTCCTGGTATCCCAAGGAGTTCAGAGTAGGGCCAGGTTTGAACCTGCTGATATGTAAAAAATAAATTTTCTTCACCTGCTTCATATTCATCTTGGATTTATGTAACTGTGTGTGCAAAAACTTGAGCCAGTGCATGTGCTAAGTAGACAGAATCTGAAGGACACCCTCAAAGTGTTCCTTTGTCACTGCAGTCAGCTGCTTTCATTACTAGACATGTATAGCAGAATTTTGAAAATGTGAACAGGAATAAATGGCATCTTTGATTTGAATTCAGAAAAATCTGTGTATATATGGTGTTACTGTTGCTAAAAAATTTTAAATTCTGGATTTTGAAGATGTTATATTTGTTGTAGGTACTTTGCCTTGTTTAACATATTTCCAAACTTAATTTCTTTTCTTCTAAAACTTGCATTTAAAGTTAATAATGTATTGAATATCCAAATTACAGCCTGCTTCCTGAAGAAAGAATTTAACACACACATAAATATTTTTAAGCATAAGGTCTTAATCTCAATTTTGTACATTTTATCTAGTTCTTTTTATGTTTATCCAATATATACAATAGATTAAAAAATAGGTAAATGGACTTGATATTTTTTTCAACCATTTTTCAGGCTTTTTGTTAAAGAGAACGCAGACAATGTTACAGAATCTAGTACTGTAGTAGAAAAACAATTCTGGTTCACAGTATGTCCAAATAAATCTTAGTTGCCTGGCAAAGTGGCTAAGAAGACAATCATACTTTAAATTATAATTATAGAACTTGCAAAGCACATGTTTTTCCCTCAATTTCTACAGCTATTGTGGTAAAACAATGCTAGTAATAGATTGTTTATTTTGAAACTCTGGAGAAAATGATAATGAAATACCTTTCTTTTGTAGTGGATCAAAATTTTTAAGCATGCTGTTGTTGGATGTATCATTTCACTCTTGTGGTTTTTTGGCCTTACTCTTTGTGGAGCACTGAGGTAAATACATATCTACTGCAAATACTGTTTTTCTTTTGTGATCCTTCCCTGTCTTGCTCCTTTGTTTTTTGTTTTCTGTCTGTCAGACCATGTTGCTAGCCACTTAATGTATATTTCAAAAATTTATTGAATCCTTATGTATTTTCCTGTGAAATCTTTAGTGCTTGGGGAAAAGTACATATAATTTCTGTAGAACTGGTAATTTTCTTCACTACTTTCTTTTATGAGATGCCAGTGAAATTCTTGCTAGTGCTTAAACACTTGATGTGAGTGATACATCAAGGTCACTGAGTGCATTTTTCGTTGCTTCCCTGCTCTCTTTGTTTTAATGCCAATTGTTTATTTACCTTTTTGGAGTCCATGGCTTGATGGTTAGTGCTAGCAGCTGGTAGCTGGTATTCCTTTGACAGGTGACTAGAATCAGTTTCTGCACTTGTTGCAGGGTACTTCTTTATCTGGTTGGCTGTGTGCTCTGTGTTGAAAATGGGTAACATTAGTGCATGTACAGGTAAAACCATTTGTGCTATGTGTTAGCACTACTGACTGAGTAATTATAAAAGAGTGGCTAGACTTGCAAAAATGAAGGTTAATATTTTGGAAAGCATGTTTCACTAGAGAGAGGAAAGTAAAGCCTTAAATTCACATTTTATGAAAGTGAAGTTTTATCATCTACACAGGAGAAGGCCTAACTGAGAGTAATAATACTGTGATTAATTATATTAACATAGTTGTTATTCTCATATCTTTCTGGATGCTGACAGGCTTCTCAAACAGAACCAGTTACATGGGTCCTAGCATGTTGTATTACCATGCAGAGGATTGCAAAAGCACTTGGTAAACTTGACAGCAATAATTACTTTCATGTTCTGCTCAGGAAAGCTGTGATTATAGCTTGTTAGTCAGCCTTTGCTGTCTGAAGGAGGTAGTGTGTAAGCTAGAATTTTTTATTTTGAGCAATTAAGAGGTTTTGAGGTAGCATAAGCTACTAGGTCATCAGCACCTCAATAAACAGCATGCCATGCAACAGAACAAGATGTCTTTTTTTCTCTGGGAGCAGAAACTGGTTTAAAGGAGGTATTGTACTGGGAATAATAACTCCATCTTGAGTAAGTTAGTATCTTGTGTTACTAGAAGAAAATACAAATCTAAAGTTATCTGTAAATGAATAATTTTAATCTGTTCCTTGATTTAGGAAGTTCTTGTTTTGTAATATGTATAGTTGTCTGCAGCTAGATCTATTGTTGGTGAAGGCAAATCGATCTCGGTTTATTCTTCTGAATTGCTTAAACCTGCTGTTGTAATCACTGGATAAATCTTTGTTGTGTCATTAATTTTAGCTGAAATAGTGTATATAAAGGTTGTGAGGTAAACTCACTGTAAATGGAGTCCTTATTTCACCTTTTTATAGGACGTTGTTACTCTTTGAGCACAGTGATGTGGTTGTGCTGTCACTCCTTAGTGTCTTGTTCACAAGCTCAGGTGGAGGACCAGCAAAGGTATTTAAAAATCTATTTTACCAAATGTAAAACATACTGAATCCTATAAATTCAAGTACTTCTTTACCTGGAGCAAACTGTGTTTTGGATCCATGTTTACAGAAAATGTGTCTTTTTAGTTTAATTAGTGGTGAAATTGTAAGATGTACTACTTGAAATAATAAATATGACATTGAGAGAGAAACAGTAGGTGAAGGTGTTGGATATCCATGGCAGATGCCTGAGAAGTTTTTTTGTTTATAGGCAGAAAAGATCCTTGAGAGTTATTTTTGCACTTCAGTATTCTTTGTAATGGGATTTTGGGTTCAAACTGGCAAAAGAACATCTGTGCTTGTAATGGTCCTGACTCTTAGACATTGAAGTCCAGCAATACAGTCTCCAGTTCCTGGCCTAGAATCTTCAGTGTGTTCAGCTCTTCACATACAGTGTTTCTTTCTGCCAGAAAGTTCTCTAATTACTTTTATGTCTGCACGATCCTGTGTGTGCTGAATACTTAGGCCCATTCATTTAACTGAAGACCTATACTTGAGGCATGCTCTGTCTCAAGTCCCATTGTACATAATTGCAAGGTGTTCTCTAAATATGCCAGATCAGCCCTAAATGGAATGAACTTATCCCAGTACCTAGCAGTTTTGAGCACTTTCACTCAAAAACACTAAGAGGTGGAGGAAAATGCCTCCTGTTACATACCTGAGGCTAGAAGGGAAGTCCTGCTTTCGTAGCATCTCAGGCTGAGAGTTCTGAAGTCTGTGTCTCATAACTGCACTGGAGTCCCCTAAGCACTTTCAGGCAGCCTTAGAGTAAAGTCACAGCATCTGCACTGACAACTCTATGCTCACCCCTTGCAAATTGAGAAGCTATGGGCATGCAGCATGAAGATCATGCTAAAGAAGACAAATTATTTTTTCCAGAACTACCAAAAGGGTAGATGTAGAGCTTCAGAGAGATTCTTTGTCAATCTATATCTTAGTGGGCCACATTTGGCAGTTAAGCGACATATCTTAAGGCAGCAGAAACAAGGGAGCAGTAACTCTGTCCTCTGAATGTTTCAGCTTATGAAATGAACTGATCAGGTGACTTTCTGAAACTAGAATGTGATAGCTCTATTTGGCTTTAGAAGATAAATTGTAATAGTATTTTTCAAACATAGAGCTGAGTATCTGGCTAAGATGATGAATACCAAAAATTGCAGTGGTTTAAGTCTGGCTGGTGAAAGCTCTGGGAGCTGGGATTTCATAGCTACCTCTGTCCTTTCCCCACAAAAGCACTTCAGAGCTATTCTTTCTCATAGTCTTTGCATAGTTCTCTAGCCTTTAGGTCCCATAAGACAAAATTCAGTAGTTTGCACAGATCTTGTTTGTAGCTGATTGATGCTACAAAACACTGAATCATCAGGCTGAAGTAGCAGTGCATTCTGGCAGGCAGAAACACACCATGAAGAAGAAAGTAATCACACTTAAAGTTTGTAAGATACCGACTTCTAGCTTGCTACAGTGGTGGTATGTCCTGAGTTATCTGGTAAGTCTGAAAATCAGAAAAAATGTGAAATTATATTGTCATGGTCACTTTCTTAAAAATAATAGGGGTTTCATTCATAGTTTTCTTTCTGAAGTATGCTTACATTGATCAGGAGGCAGGGAAGGAGGGGACTGATTTCCTGGATTTTTTTTTAGAGTAATCTGTTGTAGCAGAGTATAGAAATACTTAGGGTTTTTTGTTGTTTGTTTGTTTATTACTTGTTTGGGGTTTTTTACAGACAAGAGGTGCTGCATTTTTCATCATAGCTGTCATCTGCTTACTACTTTTTGATAATGATGACCTCATGGCTAAAATAGCAGAACATCGTATCCTTTCTTGCTACGTGTAAGAGCAAGTGACTCTTACTACTGGAGCAGAAAAAATGTGAAATTGGGTATACTGAATTAAATTATAATTAGCCTGTTTACCCAGCACTGGCAAGCCCACCACTAAATCGTGTCCCTAAGTGCTACATCTGTGTGTCTTTTAAGAACTACCAGGGATGTTCACTCAGCCACTTCCCTGGGTACCCTGTTTCAAAGCTTGATAATCCTTTCTGTAAAGAAAAGATCAACACTCGCACCCAGCTTGGTGTCACCTGCAAACTGCCTGAGGGTGCCCTCGATCCCCTCGTTCAGATCACTGATAAAGATATTAAACAGGACTGGCCCCAGTACTGAGCCCTGGGGAACAGCACCTGTGACTGAGCACCAGCTGCATGTAACTCCACTCACCTGCGCTCTGGGCCCAGCCAGTTTTTTACCCCGTGAACATGCACCTGTCCAAGCCAGGAGCAGCTGGTTTCTCTGGGAAGATTGTGTGGGAAATGGTGTCCAAGGCTTTACTGGAGCCTGTGCATCCACAGCTTTTCCTTCATTCACTAGGCAGGTCACCTTGTCATAGAAGGTCAGGTTGGTCAGTCAGGACCTGCCTTTCACAAACCCATGCTGAGGGCTGGGCCTGACCCCTTGGTTGTCTTGCACATGCCAACACACCATAAAGCTCGGTTTGCTTACCTCTGCTTTCTGTGTTCTGCTACCTTTGCCTATTCTTGTTGTTCTTGGTTAAAAAAAAAAAAGAAAATCAAATGAAACTCTTCCTTAAATTTTTATTTAGCTGAGGGGCATCATGACAGTGCTCTCACCCATGTTCTGTATACAATCATTGCTTTCCTGGGTGTTGCAGATCACAAGGTAAATTTTAGTATATTAGAATAAGTATTTTGGAATATTTATCTAAGTTGTGTAGGTAAGAATTTCACCACCTCAGAGATAATCCATGCCAGAATAAAAACCAAAAGGTTGAACATCCCCACCCCATACTAGAACTGAACTAGCACTGTGATTTTTACGTACTGATTGGAGCATGAAGAGCTTCAATACAGCAAGCCAAACCATACAATATTCAACCTCTATAGCTGATAAGGACTTCGCTGTAATGCATAACCTAAAAAGTCTCATTAAAATTACCATGAAATATTCTGTCATTAGTGTTCTGGATGTTTATAATGCTTTGCATACAAGCCATTTCTTACTCACTTTTGGGGCCTGTTTTTTGCTGCATCTTTAGCTTTCCCCAGTTGTTCCTTTACATTGTATTTGAAGACACAGATTCTGATACTTCTCAGTAAGACAGTCCAATTGTAATTGGTGGTATGAATAGCTGTATATCATAACCTTACTGTATGGGGTTGACCTGGCTGATTGAGCTGTGTTAGCTTAGTCTTGCTGAAGTGGCTTCATTGAGGACTAAAACAGGAAAAGATACGAAGCAGCTGAGAAAGTATTAATATAAAAATAAACCAAATGTTAGAAAGACTGGTTAATGTCACACAAAAGCAAGTGTGATCTAAAGGAGATGAGATGCTGTGTATCTTGTAATTCATTTACAGAACAATTTTGAAAGAGTATATTGTAAAAAAATATGATACGGTGTGATCAAAGGTAAGTGGATGAAAAGGTTATGAAGAGTCTAGAGGACAAGATTATGTGAACCTTTGGGGGTATATGTATGCTTTCAACACACTTTTAATAATGGAAGATGGGAAAACAAGCTTTGGGTGACTTTCCTTCTTCCTCGGATGCTGTTTGCTACCATTTTGCTGCTGGTGTGTGCCAACTATTACTATTGAAAGTTTTAAAATTCAGCTCATACTAGGCTGCTGTGAATACTGCCAAAGCATAACTATGTATGTTATGTTACTGTTTTTAGCTAGAGTAAAAATTACAGGAAATAGCCTAGTTTTGGCTTTTGTTGCCAGGTTAAGGAAAGCACATTAATCTTCTCTCCATATAAGTGTCACTGTGTTTGGAGTGAGGTTTTTGGTACTTAAGAGATGCTGATGGAATCTCTTTATGTGTCCAGGGTGGAGTACTGCTTCTGGTACTGGCATTGTGCTGCAAGGTTGGTTTTCACATGGCATCCCGAAAGCTATATGTAGATGTAGGTGGAGCCAAGCGTCTTCAAGCTTTGTCTCATCTTGTTTCCGTCCTTCTATTGTGCCCATGGGTTATTGTTCTCTCTCTGACAACAGAGGTAAGATAATAAATACAAAGATAAATATTTTTTTAATGCTTTTGAAGTGCAATTTAAATCTTTCCTTTAAAATACCTTTTAAATTACCAAAGTTGCTGTCTTTATTTTTTAGTAAGCTTTGTTTGAAATTTTTCCATTATGCTTTTCTTCTATATTTGTTTTTTGTGTGATACTATCTGTGTGATACTTTAATCTCCTGTTTTGTGTGATAACTGTATTTCATCCTTCTAGCTCAGATATTATATCTTGAGTTCATCTACTAACATTGCACAAGCATTAATGACTATATAAATACAGTGCTCTTTTATCCCTAGGAGGTAGACTATTTATTGTCATTTTAAAAAATGCTCTTTATACCTGCATGCATAGGGAGAGTAGGCCATTGCAACCATGGCGTTGCATATGGCATTCCTTTTAAGAACATGAAAATATTTAAAATAAAGTACTTTAGTGCACTTCAGTTATATGTCTCTTTCTGTATCTGGAATGATGAGTTTATATGCTAAATTGAAAGTCTAAAAGTATTTATGTTTTATGGATTAGTGCAAACACTTGTGATTCAAGTGAATGCAATTTAATGCTATAAATACAATCACTCTTCTGGTGAGCAGTCCTGTTTGAAATTTATTTTTTGTTGCAGAGTAAAGTAGAGTCTTGGTCTTCAATCATCATGCCTTTCATAACAGTCATCTTTTTTGTTGTGATCCTGGATTTCTACGTGGAGTCCATATGCTCTGTGAAGATGGAAGCTTCCATGTGTGCTCGATACGGATCCTTTCTTATTTTCATTAGTGCACTGCTTTTTGGCAACTTCTGGACGCATCCAATAACAGACCAGCTTCGATCTATGAACAAGCTACCACACCATGAAAGCACAGAGCATGTTCTTTCTGGAGGGGTGGTAGTGACTGCTGTCTTCTTCTTTTTATGTATGTATTCTTGTCTAAACTGTAGTAAATCTGTGTTCTGTGTGACTGGGAAGACAATCAGAAAATTAAAGTGTGCAGAATTCTTTTGGATGAGCTTTTACAGATTCTTTTGAATAAGGCAGCCTGTAGCTTTTCACTCTTTTACTGTCTGTTTGTGGAAGAAAAAAACGGAATGTGATAGGTCTGTTGTGGAAGTGATAATCTAATCTTACATAGCAATGAAATCGAATGATAAACCTCAAGATTAAGTTGACAATCAGTTTGCTGCCTGCAAATTTCATGTAAACTTTGATTGCTGATTAAACACATTATATGATAGCTGTGAAGCTTAGAAACAGCAACAAAAACTTCAATACTTTCCTTGCAGCTGCCAATATCCTGTCCTCCCCCTCCAGGAAAGGGCAGAAGGGTACCCTTATTGACTATTCCCCTGAAGGCACTCCTCTCTATAACTTCATGGGTGATGCATTACAGCAGAGTTCTCAGTCATTGCCCCGGTTTATTAAGGAGTCACTGAAACAAATACTTGAGGAGTATGACTCTAGGCAGATCTTCTATTTCTTGTGCCTAAATCTGGTAAGTTCATGGTTTTTTTCTTCAAATCCAATCACAATAGTGCATATATAATACAATAAGAAGAATTATTCTTTAAAAGATTCCCATAATCAATTGGTTTGAAAGTGACCTTTGATAGAGTAATTTAATTAGTGGTCACTGTTTTGTTGTCACAGTGCAGCACTGGTTCTATGTGTAAGGGTTGCACCAGTAACTGAATATGTGTATGATAGTATGTTTAAGGTTGAGATACCTCAATGTTGCCAGCAGATAAGGTGAAACTGATAAGGTCTTCAAGGATGGGGACGACAAAATAGAAGGTGTGGGATTGATTAGGATTGTTTTGGAGTAGGCTAGTTTGATTTCTAGCTTCTCACTTTCTTGAAGGGAAAAGATGATGCAGTATCAAATTTCATAGAACCTCATTTGCAAAGATCTCCAGGAAAATGCGGGGAGAAACTTGAAGTATCCATGTTAACTGTAAGGAATTCCATTATGGAATATGAAAGATTGGAAAAAAGTTTTTAGGCAGATGGATTAATAATAGTAAAATGTACATGGTAAATGTACGTATTAAAAATGTTTGCTTGTGTATCCTTCTCAGAACCGGTTCCTACGATTTAAACAGTCAACTTATTGGTGAAGAAAATGTGGGCATAACAGATTTATAGACAGCATTACTTTTATACTAATGATATGTCACATCATAGCTCTTACATTTTTAATGATAAAATGCTTAGATTTTTTTTTGCAGAATGTCCGTTTAAAATTCAAAATGAAAACTTAAATTTACTCCTGTAAAGAGTTGAGTTGGTTTTTTATGTGTGAGTCTTTACGGAGAATAGGTTCAAAAATGTCTCTTCATAAACTGGGAATGCATCATGGATTTCATTGGAGGAGAGAAAAAATGGTCTAGAAATACTTTGAACAATATCTTTGAAAAATATTGAGGGTCCTGTGAAAAGAATATCCTTCTATCTACAAAAACATTTATACACAAGTTAATATTTGAGGAAAAATTAAAACTCTATTTTGTTTTAGGCTTTCACTTTTGTGGAGCTTTTTTATGGAGTATGGACCAATAGCCTTGGTCTTATTTCTGACGACTTTCACATGCTTTTTGATTGTTCTGCATTAGTGATGGGGCTTTTTGCAGCTCTGATGACAAGGTGGAAAGCAACTCGCATATTTTCATATGGGTATGTATCTTGAGTTCTTTAAGGACTATTTGAAACTTGTTTTCTTGCTCATTTTCAAAATGTCCTGGTATGTATGGGATATTTTACTAATGCAGGCTTCTGTGGGCTTTTCACTGTGTTTCTTCTGTTCCATTTGTGCTCATGCTATTCTCTTCTTCCCTCTGCAAAAAATGTGTCTGAAATGTAATTTTCATTTATCTCTACAAGTAAAACTTTTATCGCTGTGAATATTATTTAGAAATTACCTCATTCTGTGCATTTATGTCAAACAAAAATCTATGTTAAAAATCAGTGTTCACATGAAGATTTCGACTCAGCTGATATAATTAAACTTTACATGTTTGCGTAGCAGTTTAGCCGTTTGAAGCCCTGAATGGGCAGTATCTATAAGAGAATTCTTCTATATTGCTTTATCCTAATGGAGTTTGGACAGTTGGAAACTGTCAACCTCTTGATCGGAAAAAAATAACTCAGAAATTCGGACATGATTCTGTGACATTGAGGAAAAAAATCATAGCAGTCTTAATGCTGTATTAAAAGAATTATAACTTTATTTATTATAACTTTGACATTTGTTCAGAGTACCATTCTTCACTCTCAAAAGTATATATGTTTACTTTCAGGTATGGACGTGTAGAAATTCTCTCTGGATTTATTAATGGCCTCTTTCTGATGGTGATTGCTTTCTTTGTCTTCATGGAATCAGTGGCTAGACTGGTGGATCCTCCAGACATAGATACAAACATGCTAACTGTAAGTTTTGTCCTTCTGTTTCAGTGTAGTTTTGCAGTTAATGGTTAATTTATGTTTATCTCCAGGGTATTAGTCCTTCCAGTATCTGAAGGGAGCCTTCAGGAGACCTGGAGAGGGACTTTTTACGAGGGCATTTAGTGACAAGACGGGGGGAATGGCTTCAAACTGAAGCAAGGTAGGTATAGATTAGATACTAGGAATGAATTAGATATTAGATATTAGGAAGGAATTCTTTACTCTGAGGGTGGTAAGGTACCTGGAGCAGGTTCCACAGAGAAGCTGTGGGCTTCCACAGTTTTCATTAATTAAGTGCATGGTGTTTCTGGTTCTAGAAAATATGTTTGTTCTAGAAAATAAGTTTGTTCTAGAAAATAAGTTTGAATACCTGTGAGGATGCAGTGAAGTTAAAGACTTTTCTCCCTCTCACAGCCAGTCTGTTGGAGGACTGATTGTAAACCTTGTTGGTATCTGTGCCTTCAGCCACGTGCACTCCCACGGGGCTTCTTGGGGAGGCTGTCCCACACATGATCACAGCCATTCTCACCATGGCCACAGCCACAGCCATGGGCATGGCCATTCCCACAGTGACCATGGGCACAGCCATGGACATTCCCATGGATCTTCTGGAGGAGGCATGAACACCAACATGAGAGGCAAGTACACATTGTTGAATCGTAAGTGATGTACACAGTTTCTAGGAGACTGAAGATTTGCAGAATCAGACCTATGCAGTATTATGCATCAATCTAAAAAGTGCTCTCGAGGAGTGATCTGACAGTCATTAAATGTGCTATACAGGAATTGCTCAAACCTTGTATGGATTTAACTTGAAGAAACTTGAAATGTTTCTGTGCATATGTGCATCCTTAATATATAAGGAACAATAAAAAGCAGTAATCTACAGTCTTCACTAACATTAATAAAGGTCACTGTAAACAATACTCAAAAAGCTTTAAGTCCTTGTTTCTAAGTTCAAACTGGAAATGAAAGTACGAGGTCTCTATTATTATAAAGATTCTACCATGCTTCTAGGTATCATGTGACAGCTGGTTGTATAAACACTGGGAAGGAGATAAGAAGCAGGAGAACAAATACAGACCAGCAATAGAATATGCTTTATTTGTGATTCAGAAGATAAGGTGGTAAAGAAAAAATTTTCAAATCTGAAATCATAAGCTAACTGAGAAGGGCACTGTATATAAAACTTCAGCATAGAATTTTTTCTCTAGTAGTTAGAAAGTAGTTATTTACCAACTGTCTGGCTTATAAAAAAAAACCTATAAAGGAATGATGTTTTCTGTGTTGGAAGTCAAGAATATGGTGAATAGTGTCATGTTTCATAGGTTATTTTATGTCTTAACTCAGTTGGTTATCCTGATTATTCATATTCATTATGTCTGTCATTTTTGTAAAGTCTGCCTATACTCATGTTTCAATATTCTTTAGAATCCTGACACTTAACTAGCACAAATCTTACCAATGGTTGGAGACTATTTTTCTATGACCATTGAGTGTACATTGAGAATGAACCCACAATTAAAGCAGTACAAAGTATAACATTCGTAGCAGTAGCACAAAGACAGTTCTCTTGTAAAATTTGAGTAGAATTGGCATACAAAAACTAACCAGTACATTAATGTGTGTCCACATTAGCAAATCAATGCATGTACACTGATCTTTTAACTCTCTGTTAAGGATCAATGAGTCCCTATGTACAGAGTTAAATGATTATGCTATATTGTACAACTCCCACTAACAGTTTAAAGACTATTCTCATATACTTTAGTCTGTGTACGCCTACCTAGATCATTGGCCTATAGAGTAAAAAGTGTTTTTACATTAATTTGTAATTAAACATTAGAAAAGCAAAATATTTAGTGTATTTTATCCCAGGTTAGGCAGAGAGTTGTCTCTGTTTGAGGATATTTAGTAAGCCTTACTACGTTTCTGCTACTGAACATATATGTACATTTTAGACAGAACTGTTAATTACTGTTTGTTTGGGTTTTAGGTGTGTTTCTTCATGTGTTAGCAGACACTCTTGGCAGTGTTGGTGTTATCATATCCACGATATTTATTCAGCAATTTGGATGGCTCATAGCTGATCCACTCTGCTCTCTCTTTATTGCTACATTGATTTTTCTTAGTGTTATCCCACTATTGAAAGATGCCTGTCAAGTGCTTTTGTTGAGGATACCTCCAGAACAGGAGAAGGATCTGCATGCTGCTTTAGAAAAGGTAGAATTTTAAATGTTTTCATAAGCAAACATAGAAAGCTGTAACTGTTTTTAATGATTATTAAACTCAAGCAGTTCAGTCAGACAGCTTCTGTTGCCTTAGACAACTTCATGTCTCAAATTGTTTAAAGTCTGTCTTGCAGAGAAGTGACGAGTTCTAACAATAAAAGTTAGTTTGCAGCTAAAAAGACTTCCACTGTTTTTTGCTTTTATGGGTCGCCCATGATTTCAGACAAGTATGGTCACAGTGTGGTAAATGTACCACACTATAGTACTAAGAAAGTAATACAGCAGTTCCCCAAACCTGCAGCCTTTTTAGACTTGTTATGAACATTCAGGCTACAGGATTATATAATGAGCTTGTAATTTCAAGTTTTCTGATCTGTCCATATCATGAAGGGTATACTGGTTCACAGTAGGTAGGATGGCAAAAGTTGAGCTGTTTCTTTTAATTACTTTCTGTTTCTAGTCTGTTCTCTTTTGTCTGGTGTAGTATGGCATCTGCCATGAGGCTGTACCTAGTCTTTGCTATTGCCTCATTTTAAGTTCCTGCCCAGAATCGTAGTGTGGACCTCAGTGTAGAGAACTCCTCTCTGTAAAAGAATGAGTTAAAATTTCTCTGAGGATGCCATCAACTAGAGGCTTCAAGGAAGACTATCCTTACAGTGTCCTGTCAGTTACTAGAGGGGGAAATGTGTTCTTGTCTGCATGAGAAAGAAAAGAACAAATAGGAATTGTCTGGGAGAGATTTATGTCGTGAAAAGGAAAGTAAGGTGCAGAGTGTGGTTTCACTTTTTGATGAGGGAAGACAGTAATTCTGGGAGACTGGAGAAGAAGAAAGTACTTTTTGAGAACAATGAAAGACCAGTTCATTAAGAGATAATAGGAAAAGCATTTTAAAAATTACATCACAATAAAACAATGTGCTTGCTGTAGGTTGACTCCAGCCAGCAGCCAAGTATCTGTACAGCCACTTGCTCACTCCCCACCTTTATCACCACCGCCACTGCCAGTGGAACAGGGGAGCATAAGCAGGAAAACTCTGGGAACAATTTAACAGGTGAAGGAAGAGCGGTGGAAAAAAGAAAAAAAAAGTGCTGTACCACCGCCCACAAGCAGACCGATACCCAGGCAGTCTCCAAGCAACAGCCACCTTGGAAGTCAAAATCCCTACTTCATCCTCTACCCTAGCTTTTACTGCTGAGCAAGGTGTTACATGGCATGCAGTATTCCTCTGGACAACTTGGGTCAGCTGCCCTGGCTGTATCACCTCTCTACTTCTTGCCCATCCCCAGCCTAACTGCTAGGGCAAGGGCAAAGTGGGAAAAATAGAAAGCCTTGAAACTGCCTGATAGAAAAGAGAAAGCCAGAACAGCCCAGCAATAGCTGGTGTGATAACGCACATTGGTGTGTTATCAAAAAAGTTTTTGGCAGAAGTCCAAAACACAGCACCTTACCAGCTGCTCTGAAAAACCATCACAGCCAACTCAGAACAAAGATCAATTTGAAAAAAATAGAAATTATGGAAAAGAAATTATGTCTCTGAATTAAGTTCAGCTAAACATAATATATAATATAGCTGCCAAACAGTGAGGTAACAAGTGCCCTGGTAGATGCCAAACTAGGATTCTGATTAGTCTATCCATGTATGTTCCTGTGATCTGTTCACCAAATCAGGGGATTTTTTCCTCATCCTATTTAGCATTGGTCTTCTGGGGTTTTCATTTGGTTTGACTTTTACCCTCTAGAATTTTACAGTAGTAGCAAAATGACCTTTCAATGTAAGATACTTCTGAATATAGCTAGGTTGGAGAGATGCTGTGCTACACAGTTTTGTTTCCTTGTGAAATATTATCCACCAATAGCCATGTACATATACAAGTTTAAAATTACTTAATTGTTGCTAATGAAATTTTTTCACAGATTCAAAAAATAGAGGGAGTCATATCCTACAGAGATCCTCATTTTTGGTGTCACTCTGCAACTGTTGTGGCAGGCACAATACATGTGGAAGTAGTATCGGATGTGATGGAACAGAGAATTGTACAGCAGGTAAAGTGCAAGGGTTTTGGACTCTTAATGTCTTAATTTCCTACTCAACATCTCCCTTTCAGTCATAGGCTGAAGTTTCAAGCTGACATGTATGAATTTTTTTTGTAGCTCTCCATTATTGTCTCAGAGCTGGTCTCTAACGCTGTTCTGCCCCTTGCCTGCTAACTTGAAATGAGCTGTGTAAAGAGTTGTTTTCTAGAACATCTGCCAAAATACTCACTGGTGAAAGTGGCACCACGTCTGCTCTGAGAAAAAAAGGGGAGATGGAAAAACAGGCCTGTAAAATGAAATAAACAGTAGGGATATCTGGATGCTAATCGTGCATTTATAACTGGATTACCACTACCTGTTTGCCATGGATTTCTCTTTTCCTTAAAAAGATACATATTTCCTTATGCAAGACACTGAGAATCACCCAGTGTGCAGAAGTTGCAAAGCCATGTTCTCTTAAGCTACTCTCTCTGCTTTCCACAGAATTGAATTCTTCTCAATGGTGGGGAGAGGGGCAGTTTACATCATTTGAGAACCAGAATACTGCAAGTTACTGTGAGATACATATGAAGTGCAATACTGATGTTAACTGTACCATTCTGATCAGGTCACAGCAATTCTGAAAGATGCTGGCGTAAACAACTTGACTGTCCAAGTGGAGAAGGAAGCTTATTTTCAACACGTCCGGACTCAGTACGGGATTTCAGGATGTCCTCGCAATGACTCAGCAACTAGAATCCATGAAATACTACAAAGATGGTACTTACATCATGTGATACAAAGTTGTATTCGCCAAAGGAGATGTAAATGGTCAAGCTGTTGGATTCCCTATTTGTATTTTTGCCGGGAAATCTTGCACATATATGTACAGAAACAAATGGACTATATATTTGAATTTTTGTAAGTGTACTATCTTTGTTGATTGGATTGAGATGCTTTTATAAAGAAAATAAGAAGAACTTGAGTACTTGCTGTATATGTGAAAATAGTCGAAATCCTATATACTATACTTGGTGTTTATTGAACAGAAGTCTTGCAAATTGTAGATGAGCACAGATATATTCCATACTTTCTCTTAAGTGTGGAACATCAGTTTTGTAATTTCTTGTTAGCAGTGGGAAATAGAAGTAGTTTATATTGGAATGCAAACATAATCAACTGGGAAATATTTTTCCTTCTTTCAAGGATAGCTTGAAGACTCTTGGAATGAAAAAAAAAAGTTCATTATGGGGAGTAAAAAACATGAAGTCCTGTGTTTTGCATAAATACACAGTTTTTACATTATGTCTCAGCATTCAAATCTGATTTCTACACTTGATGCACCAGAGCAAATATACATTACCATTTTACATTTGTACTGAACTATTTTTTTTAAGAAGAGAAATCCACAGATTTAACAGTGTGAAATAAGGAAAGGAAAAAAAATGAAGACACTTTTCTCCTTCCTGGGAAGACTCAAAATCGTAACTCAAACCACTCTGTAAAATAAATCTTTTGTACTTTTTGTATGAATAACTGCAAATGCAATATTTGAAGTCCAGAAGTAATAAATCAGTGAGCATCCTAGCGCTCAGCCAAACTTCATCTCTTCAAGATATGTTATCCTGTTACTTTACTTGATTTTTTTGGTAATACCATGATAGCTGCAGGTGTACTGTAGCCAACTGTACTTCCCTGTATTGCCCAGAGAAGAACTTCACGTTTAGAATGCTAAACTACAACAGTAGTCTTGGACTTGACAAGTTGCTGAAATGAACAGTAAATTGAGACTTCTTGACTGGAAAGTGAAAGAGAGTGTCTTTAAGAAATAATTGAATTACAGATGTTGATGTTAATACTGCAAAGAAAACAAATCTGGGTGTTTAGTGAAAACCTGTCAATGGCGTAATAACATACATCTTCAGAGGTAGTTGTCCTTACATCTGTTTACAGGCTCTTGTGCCCCCTTTTCTCCTTGTCTGCAGCACGTTAATATTTTCCTTGAAATTCAAGAAATTAATTCAGTGGTTAACAAGAATGAATACATCTTTCATCACCCCATGTATCACAGCAGTATTATTTTGTCATATACTGTTTTCTTGTTTCTGGTATTCAGTGGTTCTTGAATACCATTATAATAAGAATATTGATGTTAGTGAAATTGAAGGACAGGACAGAGTGATAAAGGAGTTATATAATTGGAGCAGATTTAGGGATGTCCTTGAGCCATTCTGCTTATCTTGTGATCAGACTTATACATGTTGCATGGTTTGTTTTGTTTCTCTTGAAGGAGTTCCTCCCACGCTGTCTTAAAACACTATCTGCAGTACAAGACTGACTTGGAAAACTGTGATCAGAAGATTTCTAGAAGTTGCATTGCATTTGTGTAGAGTGATGAAGATTAAGTGCATAAATCACAGTCACTCACGTCTCAGGATGGTGCTGGAGAGTCAGCCACCTCCTCAAAGTGGATCCTGTTTTCTGCCCGTTTACACATTGGGCAGTGGTTGTCTTACCTTGCCTCATCCAGAAGGCTTGTCACTTGACGAGCTACAGTTACGCTCAGTCTAGAACTAGGGTGATATTTTGGTTTTGAAAACCGATCTCAAACAAAAAGCTTCAGTTAATGTTTATATGTGCCACTCCTGTTTTGAGGTGGTTTTACTAGACTTGACAGTATTTCAGCAAACCCCATTGTGACATAGAAATGATGAAAAGGGAGGTGATTCTGTCTTTCAAATAATTATCTTAACA
>WEIT01005639.1:25384-39810 GCA_013389985.1 Dryoscopus gambensis
GACGGCGACGGCGACGACATGGGCGTCGTGACTCTGGTCCGGTTAGTGCCGGCGGGACGGAACAGGGAGCAGCCCAGGGGTGGGATGAAGGGACGCGCAGCCTCTGACCGTTGTCGCTTTACTCCCGCCGCAGCCTGAGGGAGAGAATAAAGAACCACCTCATGGAGTACAACACGGCCATTCTTGTCGGTAAGTACATCCCTCCTCGCAGTGGGATCTTGCACTAACAGAAAATGCGACGTGGCATATGTATAGATATTTTTTTTAATAAGTCTTTAATTATGTATCAAGAGTGCTCCTTATGATAACGAAATGTTTTTCTTGACTGTACGTTTTATCACGTTTTCTAGGCAGCTTTTGAGACGTATTTGAATGTTGACAGGGATGCCGTGTAGTTGTTGCCCACTGTCCTTTCTCTTCGTTTCTGGGTCTGAACTTTAGACTCCTGTGACACGTAGTGATGGTTTTCAGAAATCTGGTCACTGAGGCTAAAGTCTTGCCAAAAGTCTGCCAAAGCGTTTGGCAGCAATACTGATTTAAGGTGTTTCCACTACCTGTAGAGTCACTAGATGATTTGGGTTGGACGAGACTTTAAAGACATCTGCTTCCAAATCCCCCACCATGTGCAGGGACACCTTCCACTAGACCGTGTTGCTCGGAGCCCTATCCACCCTGACAACCTGATCTTGAACACTTCCAGGGATGAGGCACCCACAGCTTCTCTGGGCAGTCTCTGCCAGTGCCTCACCGTGCCTCACCACCCCACAGTGTATCTAATCTAAACCTACCCTCTTTCAGTTTAAAGCCATTCCCCCTTGTCCTGTCACTACATGCCCTGGTAAAATGTTCTTCTCCAGCTCTTTCATAAGCTCTATTCAGGGACAGAAAGGACTCAGTAAGGTCACCATGCAATCTTCTCCAAGCTGAAAAACCACTCTCTCAGCCTTTCCTCATAGGAGAGGTGCTCCAACCCTCTGATCATCTTCACTGACCTCCTCTGGACCTGCTCTAACAGATCCATGTCCTTATGTTGGGAATCCCAGGCCTAAAGGCAGCACACAAAGTGGGATCTGCCAAGAGCAGAGTAGAGGGGCAGAATCACCTCCCTCGACCTTCTGGCCACATTTCTGATACAGCCCAGGGTGCAGTTGGGTATGTGCTCTTCCACTGAACCATCCAGTGGGATATATAGAGCAATGTCATGAACCAGCTCCAGCTCATCTAAAAAGTGCTAAATTAAAATATTTTAAAGCCTAATTATTTCTCTGATATAGCTGATTGATAGTGTAGTCTCATTAACAGTAAAAGAGACAATAAAGCTTGGAGGTAGAAGTAAGAAATAAGTTGTTCACACAAAAAATGCTGATCCTTTATACTCTGTAGATTGTATATAAAAGTCTCTGCTGTGGTTTTTTTAATGATGTTCTCTTTTGCAGGTCAGGAAAATTTCCCTGATCATGTAATTGAGGAAAAATGTGCCCAGAGGTATGTCACTGGATAACCTCAAAATTCCCTTGTAGATATTCCTTCTTAGTGAATTGCTGGATTAACAGTCAGTACTGTAGAGTAGTTTGGTGAAAATAATGGCCACTAAGAGAAAACGTGGGGAAGAAATGCTTTATTCCTTTTCCTGATGACACTTCTGTGTCTGATGTGGCTTCTAAATTTGCAGGCCTTTATGTGATGGCTAGAATTCTCTAATATAGTTCCGCATGGTAAATTACTCCTGGCCCTAATAATTTGTGGCTTACTTGAAAAATTCTTACATTAGATATGTAGAAAGCAAGTTAAAATGTGACACTGCTTTTAAACTTTGTTATCTTCACACTCAGGTTGTCTGTCTTACTACTTTTTATCTTTCAGTGCCGCACAAGATTTGCAAAGAGACATAGAGGAAGTAAAAGTCTCTCTCTGGAACAAGACATTGGCCTTGCAAAGGTAGAATTTTCTTCACCCTTTATTTGGAGGTTTCCTCTCTGTGTATATAGATGCATATATACATAGGTCTAATTAAAACGGGATTTTAAAGTGATATGGAAGCTTGGGGAGATTTTAAGTACTGTTGAACCATAGAAATGCAGATGGGTATGCTGTAGAAAACAAAACAAACAAAAAACCCCACCAAAACTAAAAACTTACCAGTTGAAATGTCTAAACGCGAAAGTTCCTTCACAGTTATGAAAGTGTGACTGTACAGATCAGAAAGCATATTTCTTGGCAGTATTTTCCAAATGCATATGAAAAGATGGAAGTTGATGATGTTAGACATCCCATGTTATATGCCTTTTTATTTGAATTCACACCTTTGCCCAGCTTCCTTTCTGCAGACTCTGGGATTAATGGTGTCCAAATATGTTGGTCAAGAGAAAAAGGAGTTGCCACTCTCACAAATTATCATTGATACTTCTTTCTTTTCCTGAGAGTTAAGGCCCATAATTTTTAAGAAGTGTGTTATTTAAAAGGTACTAAATATTTTGTTTATATAATTCCAAAGTGAAAGTGGACGAAAGTAGAATCCTGGAAGTGATCTTTTTCTATTACTTACTTAAATCTCCTTCTCTCTGTTTCCTATGAGTTCTCATGAGTGTTATGTTATTTCTTACTCTATGCAGGATCCAAATTATGGATGCCCTGAGAAACAAAGTGAGTCAAGATGATGAGGAGTCACGGTAAGGTGTTCTTGGGGGTCAGATGGCTAGAAAGGAGTGGACTTTGCACAGTTTATTGTGACATATTTTTAGATTACTTCATTTTACCTCTTGTGAAAGCAAGCTTCGTTTTTCTAGATTTGACAGAATGATATACTGTCTACCTTCTGGTTAGAATCAGCATGATCAGACCTCATACATCCAGTGTAGATTTACAGATGGGCTCTGAATCTACCCACCTTTGATTATAGAGATCATAACTCTTGATTCACTAGTAAGAACTGCTTGTAGCCAAGAGAGCTTTTTGTCTTTAGTGCCTGAATTACGTGCATTTATAATAGCTGAGCACATATTACAGGCTTGTAACAGGGCCTTGCCTGTGCTTTGCTGCCTTTATTAATTAACCATGTAGGAGCAAAATGTCTTTGAAAAAGAACTGAAAGCTTAAACATGTTTAAAAGTAGCTTTTAACTTCCTGCCCAATATTAACAGGTGGATGCATATGAAGTGTAATGAGAAATTTAATTTGTCAGAAATACAGCTAAGGGATTGCATCTCCATGATTTAGGAGCTTTAATTCGTAGCCATTTTCAAATGGCTAGGCTTTCTTGATGCCTTCCAAACTCTGTGATTTAAAATGTTGGACAGACTTAAATGAAATCTTAGGGAAACTGAAAGGGAAGTAAAGGAACTCTTTGGCCTCTACAGTGATACTTAGTATATTAACTGTAAAAAGAAAAGTGTGCAGATGCATAATATTATTTTGCTGTTATGAGAAATGAGACATTCTTTATTTAAACCAAATAAAGTTGATTAAAACATTTATGATAATGACTTATAATTAGTGGTCTTAAGGTGTGCAACTGTTTCCTTCCTTAGTCTCATCCTGGAAACAATGAAACGCATAGTATTGCTCAGCCGGACAATAATTGAATATCAGCAGGTAAGTGGCAGTTGTAGCTTCTGTTGCGGTTGTGCAGGTTAACCAACCTCAGCATGGGCAGGAGTGCACTTTGAAAGCAACAGGACTGCAGAAGTCATTCGAAGCTAAGTATGTGGTGATAAGGGTGCAGTTCCTACTTCTGTCAAAATTATTGGGAGGATTACTTAAAGTGAGCATGTAAGTAAGTCTGTTTTAGAGTTGCCCTTAGCTGTGGATTGCCCTTTTGTGGATTAAATTAGCATCTTTCAATATTTTTGGAGACAAGAGTCTGGAAAATATTTTTTTCCGTTTCAGCAAGCACACCAGAAGGAACAGGAGTTGATTAACGTTAAAAGGAAAAGACTCTGTAAGTGTGTTATCTGTATTGACTCTGGTTTGTCTTTTAATGCAGAGTTCATATTTTGAACTTGTTCTTGTAGCAATATTAATTTACATGGGAAGTAACAAAGCTCTCAACACAGTTATAAAACTTGTTAAAAGACTAGGAAGTACTGTAGAGGTGACCTGGTATTTTCCCTACCTGGACATAAGAGTGACATGTTAGAATGAAAGATGCAAGACAACACTCAAAAACAATGTGGCAGCATTTTATTATTTAATATAAGCTCCCCTGAAAGTTACATATTGTTTAGTCATTTAAATCAGCCCTACAGCACCCAAAAGATACTTTATTGTCATACTGCCCATTTATGAGGTGTTTGCAGGATAGGAAGGGGATATACTTACAAAGAAGTGTATATATAGGTATTCAGCAGTCTTGTTAGAGTAGGTCAAATTTACAAGTGAAGTCAGTATTCAGAACTTAGTAAGGTAAATGTGTTCTTTGAATGTTCTTTCTTTCATGACCATTTTGCCACCAATTTTAACAGGTGTTGTTTGATTCGTGCACAGAGAGTTGTGTATATGTTGACAGTAATGAACAAACACAATGAAATAACTGTTCACATGGGGGAAAATGAACATACTTAATATCTTTGCAAATAAAGGAAGGAATGCTGTGCCAGCATTTTTTCAATGTATGAACTGCCCCTAAACACTTTTAATCAGTCTAGTTTTTAGCCTGGTTTCCAGTAAAAATAGTAAAATTCACTAGTCGTGTCCATATGCTCGTTGTATGACTTTGGAGTTTGGTTTCAGTGAAATCTGAAAAAGGAGTAAGGGTCTTAAGAAGGTATAAAAAAGACCTATAAAAGTTGTGGCACTTGAAAACAGGGTATAGGACAGATGTGCAAATTACAGTTCCTGCCTGAGGGAAATGCAGAGAGCATACAACGTACTTCCTGTTTTGCTGTTGGCCAGGGAGCCAATTGTTGTAGTTTGATGCCAGGTAGCCACAGCAGGTGTTGCCTCTTTCATGAAAGAAACATCTTGAGGTATATTGGAGGGAAGGAGTGGAGTGTGAAGTTAGGGTTATTGCAGTAGAAATGCTTTAGGTGGCTGTGAGGAAAAAAGAATATCTTCAGTTCTACTGTTCACCTAACTACTTCTTAATGCTTCGTTTTCCTAATAATGTAACAGCACTAAAAAAAGATGGAGGACAGAAACTACAGCAAATTCAGACCATGATGAAACAGCAAAAGGAGAAACAAGCAAGTGTAAATGTCACTGAAACAGAGAAGTTGCTTGATAAATTAGAAAAAGAAAGACAGATGATTACAATAATTCAAAACGTGTTCCAGGTAATGTTGTGTGGCTTTTAGAACCAAGTTTACAATTTTTCACTACACTCAAGATAACATACTGCATGACAAATGTAACTTAACAACACAAAACTGTGTTTTCTAAAATGTTTAATTTTAACAGTGGTAATGGAAAAACTGTGTATGGAAGGAAGACTTCTATTGCTTTAAAGACTAAAAGCATGAAATTGTAATGAGCATCTTTGCATTAATTTTTTGCAGGGTTTAAAGACAGTCTATCTATCTATCTTTGTTTCCTTAAAGGTACAAAAATAATGCACTTTCTTGAAGAACATGTCACAGCAATGGCTGTATTTCCTTCTACTCTGAGTAACCTCTGGGCCCTACCAAATCAGTTCCCCCATCTCATGGTTAGAAAATGTAAATAGGTATTAATCCCATGTTACCAGTGAGCCTCCATCTGCCCCTTCTGACCATATGCCTTCTCTGTGTCACCCACTGCAGCCCTGTGAAAGCCCTGGCCCGCTGCCACAGCCAGTCTCCAAATCCTTTCAGCAGTGTAGCCTTTGCCCTTTTGTATCAGGGGCTGCCAGCTAGTCTGAATACATGCAGCTGACTGGCAGGTCACCTGGAGTGTGGGGTCATGCAAAATGAGGAAGAAAACATCATGGTTTTGGGGTAGAGTGGAAGGGTCTTAGGCTGCAGAAGAATGTCAAGGACACAGAGAGTGTTCAGGCTTTTTGCATTGCATCCTATGGCTGCTACTGTTTTCATAGATAACGTTGTTACATCTCAAACTGAGAATGAGAAATTTAAGGTTTTACTGTGATTTAGATTAGAGTCTAAAACTATCTGGTTTGTATTCCTGAAATTTTCTGAGCTCTAAGTAGAGAAAATCTTCTTTGGTTAAATTTAAATTCCCATTTTCAATCCAGAATGGCAGGATGAGAATGTTAACTGTGTTATTTTGTATTTGAGGCAAACTTTATTTCATATTGTAAAAAACATTCTCTAGGTTTCTGTGTTTAAAATAGGGGTAGTATGCAGGCCCCTCTAGGAAATCAAAAAAGCATGGATCTGGGGGTTTTTTTGCCTACGTATCAATAGGATCTAAACCAGTACTTCCTTTTCTCCTTTTTCCCCCCAACCTGCCTACTTCAAACACTTGTGAATTTCAAGGGCTTTCAAATTAAAAGTTAAAAAGCAGACTTTCGGTGAGACACTTTACTAGGAGTTGTCCTTTGAAAGGGCTTGTTTTAACCTGTAAATCTTTCTCATTTATAGGCCATCATAATTGGAAGCAGAGTTAACTGGGCAGAAGATCCATCTTTAAAGGCAGTTGTTCTACAGCTTGAAAAAAAAGTCTCCTGAGACAGGAGATGTGGTATTTATTTTATACACTGTATGCATTTTGTGAAAAACGAGGTTCACTTTCCTGTGAGAATTTAAAAGTTTTAATAGAAAGACAATAGGAGACGTGAACAATAAAGCAAAAGTTNCTCAATCTGGAAAATTTATTAGCAAGTCTGGAGTTGGGATTACTTTTGTTATTAAGGCATTATGTATAATTTTGAACACCAGAAATTTTATGCTCTTGTTAGCAGCTACTCTTGTCTACAGAGGTGACTTCATACTGTCGACTGTGCAGCTAAGCAGTGTTTTAATTAGATGTCTTCACTAGCATTTGCGCTTTTTTTAACTGGTGTTGTTTGATGTTTTAAGGAAATTCATTCTGTAGCATGTTTTGGGAGCGTGTAGTGTCCCTTTTTATCTTGGTGTGTATTTTTAACTTGGCAAGTGATCACGTGCTTTTTTTTTTTTAGGTGAGTGCCTTGATCTTAATAGATAGATCTTACTAGATAATAATAATTGACAAGAATAAAACGTTGATTTTCCTGAAAGTGTTTTATTTGGTTTGGAGGTTTTTTCAACTTACGGTAAAGCAGTTTGGCGGGCCGAGCTAGAGTTCCGGGTCCCGCCCACAGCGGGCGTTCGTGGCTATGGGCGGGGCTTCGCTGTCTGTGGGCGGGGCCCGGAACTGCCACTCACGCTCGTCACCATGGGCAGCAATATGGCAGCCGCCACCAGGGCGGTGCAGGTAAGGGCGGCTCCGGGACAGCGGTGTTTGAGACAGCCGGAGCCCTGACTCGGGTGGCGGGGCTCGCTTCTCCTGCTGCCACCGCCGAGCAGCAGGCCTGAGGCGGCCGCGGCTTGAAGACACGCCGCCGGGGCGGCCAGTGTCCTTGGGGAGAGCCGTTCAGTGGTGCGCGCGCGGTGCCTGGTGCTGTGATGGCAGACGGTGCGGAGCTGGCTGGCAGCTCCTCCTAAGCTGGGCCTCTCCAAGGTGAAAGTGCTTTGTACAGGCAGAGCACAGCTCGCGATTCCGTGTGCTAAAGTGCTGTGGAACCACGGCATGGTTTGGATTGGAAGGGACCTTAAAGGTCACCTAGTTACAACCCGCCCCTGCCGTGGGCAGGGACACCTTCACTATACCCGGTTGCTCAAAGCCCCATCCAACCTGGCCTTAGCCACTTCCAGGGATGGGGCAGGCACAGATTGTCTGGACAACCTGTGCCAGTGCTTCACCACCCTCAAAATAAAGATTTTCTTCCTAATCTTCCTAGTCTTTCTAATCCAAACCTGCCCTGTTTGGGTTGTAAGGTCTCCCTAGAGCCTTCGGCCGGCTGAACAACCCCAGCTCTCTCAGCCGGTCCTCACAGGAGAGGTGCTTCAGCCCTCTGATCGTCTTTATGGCCCTACTCTGGACTCACTCCAGCACATCCATGGTTTTTTTGCTTTGAGGACCCCAGAGCTGGACACAGCACTCTGAGTGGGTTCTGACGAGAGCAGATTGCGTTGTGATTGCATTCATGCAACGGCAGTGGCTGTTTCTGCACACACACACTGATGAGAAAAGCAAGACAAAGCCTGTACCTGCTCTGACATCAGGGTGCAGGCCTACTTTTTAAAGTAAATTTCTTCCTGGGGTAAACTTAGAACTTCAAAAAGTAGTAAGTGTACAGAGTAGTGGTGCAGCAGTTGAGAGTGGTTGTTTGATACATTGTACATTCCATTTTATTATTTCAAGGTAACCTGTGTCTGTTTTTCCCACTACCTGGTCTCCTTCTAGGTAGTCAAGCCACATACTCCTTTAATAAAGTTCCCAGACAGAAAAAGTAGTCCCAGACCTAAAAGTAAGTATTTTGTGTATGGATACAGCTTGCACCACATTTCTTTACGTGAACTGTTTTATTTAAGAACCAGCACTCAATTTTCTCTATTTCAGTTATACAACTGAACTGAGTTGGAACAGGGTTTTTGAAACATGCTTGATTTAGTTTGAAGGCAACTCTTAGGCTTTCTTTACGACTTCTTTTCTACACAACTGTGTATAGACACATAATGCATGCACATCTTTATTTTTTCCTCAAGAAAGATTCACAAATATTTCCAGTGTTGTTTTTCTACTTTTATATAAAGTCACATTTTCCCAAATACTAATATTTACTGAAATGAATGTGCCCAAGTCAGTTTGAAGCAGCTTTAGGTATTCAGTGATATTTGCATAAATGATGTTGTATTTTCCTCAATTTTTCTTAGTTGAAGCGTGTGATGTATTTTCTGCTGTATTTTCAAAACATGATTATAGCTGGGAGAGACAGCCCTCTGTACATTTTAAGAAGTATTTTCTTGTATTACTAATTAATACTGAGGAAAAAAAACTGATTGCAATCTTTGACAATAATTTTAATACCTATGTTGATATTTATGGTATTCCCAATACTATTATATTTAAACCATAGATTTATATTAGCAATATGTTGGTTTAGAAGTCCTTTTGCGTCAAAAAGCATCTGAAAGAAAAGTAGGAGTTGTCTTCAAAAGCTCTGTTACTCCCACTTTTTTGGAAATTATACTATGCCAAGTTATTTGCCACAGCATTATCAAGTCCACAATTAACTTTAAGTTTAGTTTAACATTTAAAGGCTCCACTTCTGACTTACCTGTGAACTCTTCCGGAACTATTTTCTGCAATAACTTTCTGTCAAAATTCTGTACATTTTGCACAGTTCAGCCAAATGCACTACCTTTCATGCCAGTGAACAACTTTCTCAAAAGGTTGAAAATGTGTTTCTTTTCTCTTGTTTGTGTCTGTGTCAGAAGATTTTTGTGACTGTATCTTAAGTACGTTAGACTTTTCTACCTTAATCAGGTTCTGTCAACTCATTAGTAAACTTCAGCCTACTCTGTCTTGCTTGGATGCTGTAGCAAAAACTGCATTTAACTGTACCAGGTTGTTGTTTCTACGGAGCTAAATGGCTCCTCAGAGCAACTAGGGATATGAAAGGCCAGCCAGATTCTACCGGGCCTATTACTACTATTAGTACATCATGGTCTCCAGCAGGGAAGGGAGAGATGTAGTAGAGACTGTATCAGAACTAAAGCAGCAGCAGTAAAACTTCTGATTACTGCACTTCTGATGTTTTTAATTAGCTAATGAATCTACTCCAACTACACTTCAGACTGAAACATACAGTAGAGGAAAATCCTTGACAAATCTCTAAGACTTTTTTGTGGTAGATGAAACAAACTTTGAGAAACTGCTTTTTTTTCATATGTAAGGTATGTTATTTCTTGAAATGAAAGTACTTTGCCCCCTGTTCAGAATATGCTACTTCTGATGGGCTCACTTCTGCCTTGCTCTGTTTGGGATCTTTGACCATTTCTGAACCACCTTGGGACTTTGAGATCCAGTCTTATGACTGACAGCTTCTGAATATACCTCTTGATGGTGGCTTAGTCACAATGCTGCAGGTGTTTGATGTCCCAATCCTACAGCTGCCTCAGACTCGTTAAGGCTAAAACTCCCTCCTCTCCTTTGTGGTCATTGGTCTTGTTGGAGCTAGGAAGGACAAAGGCAGGCAAAATGGTGGTGTTTTAGCTGCTCATGTGCTTTGGTTCATGCAGTCTTCATGCTGCTTATTTTATAGTTATATAGAGCCTCTGTCCAGCTGTTAGATGTTCTACTTGTCTTGCTCATTTTTCTGGAGCACTGGGAAGGACTTCTGTGGAAGCATTCTGCTTTGTTGTGTGTTTCACCCTTATATATATGAGTAGGACTGAGTGCTGAAATGAACATATTGCTATGATCTCTGCCCTGCCTCGTGGGGTAATTGCATAATTCCATTGTAAAATCCACCATGGTGGGACAGACCTAAGGTTCGGAATGCTGACTGTGACAACACTGCCCTTTTGTCATCTCTTTTATCTGCACAGTGAAGGCAACTTGTCTAATGTGAATTCCTGAGGCTTAGCTCCTGATTCTCACCTATGAAGAACTTCATGCACTCCTTGGTCTCTGCATTTCATTAACATTGGTTGCTGATGCCCAATACTTGGTGGTGATTCTGCATATCATTAACAAAATGTGATAGGATGCCATTTTGTAATATTAAAAATGGGTACAGCACTGCATTGCATTTTGTGATCTGTTTTGGTTGTGAGCTTTATAATTCTGTAAGCCTCTAGATCTTTTTCACTTGTCTGTCTTTACAGTTGCAGTAGTCATCTCAGTTATCTTTCTACGTAATTGCCCACACACAAACATTTACATAACTTTATGCTTTTTCTCCAAGAACAGGTTCCCAGTGAAAGAGCCATTGTTAGGATATACGCTGATATATCCTCTGTTTCCACATTAGTGTTTCTGCCATTCAAACTACTGTCATAATTTTTAGATTCTGCACTTGATACATTTAACAACAATAAAAGCAGGTTATGAAAAGTAGAGTGACTTAACTTTTTTAGGTATTTGTTATAACGAACAAGATTTTCAAGCAATTGTAGGTTTTATTGGCTGTTTATTAATTTTACAGTCTATTAATATTTCTGTAAATGGTTTTGAAATCTGGGTTTCAGTACAGGAATCTCTACAAGCAAGTGTGCCATCTCTCCATGGTTCAAAAGCAATGGAATCTGTAGGAGGCATATCACCGGCCTTTCAAAATATATCACCTGTTAGTAGAGTACAAGGTACACCAGACACTTCTGAATTAACAAGAACCTTACCTCAGAAATACAGAAGGAGACAAATGTCAGATGAAGAGATTGAATATATTCAAGTAAGTTTTCTTCTTTAGCTTATTTCTACACCTTCTTGTATGGTATTACATAGTTATTCTGTTTAATTATGTGCCCTGGGCTTTCATGGTTTTCATATGCAATACTCAAGGTGCCAATTCTTAATACAGAAGATACTCAACTCTCAGTGGTTAGTAGCTTGTGGTACCATTAAATAGAGAGATTTGGATTTGGAACAGATGTGGTGATAGTCATAGCCTGCCTTAATTGCCACCACTACCTGTTTATAACAGCTGTTTAATGTGTAATTTGACTGTGCTGGGCAGGAGCACACAAGTCTGTTCTTAACCAGGAGAGGCTATTACCAGGTGATCGAAGTCCAAAATATTTCTCAAACTAGTTTTATAAGTTATTTATTAGTAAATTAACTCTTGTATTTCTAGTAGTGGAAACATTTTATTAAACTTGATACAAATATTTTTTGCAATACTAGCAAAGGCAAGAAAAACCTGCTTCTGTTCTGTAACAATTCTCAGTTGTAAAAACTGATGATTCAAGAGGGAGAATGCACAAAATGCAAGGAATTTGTGAGGTGATTGTGAGTTTGAAATGAAAATATGCTTGCAAAGCTTTGTTAAATGGTAAGGACATGTATAGTATAGCCATGTTAGTAGGGGAAATAAGTTTTCCTTCATGTATGTAAGTAGGCTGCATCTATATAGTAGAAACAAAATCAGTTATTTCCCATAGTAATATACTTCTTGACGTTTTGCATAAGTTTGCTTAACAGTGAGGTAAGTTATAAAATAATTTTGTTGGGAAAATAAAGAATTGAATACCTTTCTGATTTCTCATAAAGACTGTAATGACTCCGCTTGGCTTTGTTTTTACTTTGCACTTTGGAATGTGGGCAGTGAACGTAATTTTAAGACTTCTGTTTGCTATCATCTTGTTTGTCGGACATTTTTAAGGTTAAGAGTCAGGTTTCTTCAGAGAAAGAGACATGGAAGCAGCTGTAACTGTAGGTTGCATGTGTTAATTTTTTTGTGTTCTCCCTTAAAAAAAATGTAGCCATTACTAGTAGATGCTGATATTTGACACTCTGTGTCTGTTCTTATATAGATAAAAAAGTGAGTATTAAAACAGAAATTAAAACTAGAACTATGTCTCTTAGTCTGTAACAGTGCAAAAGAGAATTTGATCTCAGTTTTACATTCTATTAGTGGAATATATCTAACTGTATGCTTTTCTTTTACAGTGTGGAGGTCCAGAATAAGTGTAGAAGATAGTTTGTTAGCCACTGTTGAAGAATGAGGTGTTATATTCACAATAAAGGTGTTTCCTTAATATTAAAGATTATTGCATACTAATAGCTTTAATAAAATCCCATATGATGGATGAGAAGATTGACACAACACACAAGATATCGATTTGTGACTGAGAAGGATTTTATGTTGATGGCTAATAGCAATTGAATATATATTATGTCTGCACCATTAAAGTATTTTTCTAATTAGCCATTTGAAAAGTCAACAATCTAACAGAGTAATTTTTTTTTCTGCTGATAGATATCACAGAATCACAGAATGGGTCAGGTTGGAAGGTCACAGGGGGTAATCTTGTCTTGACCTTGCTACTCAAGCAGGGTCATCCTAGAGCACCTGGCACAGGATTGTGTCCAAATGGTGCTTGAATATTTCCAGTGAGGAAGACTCCACAACCTTTCTGGCCAGTCTGTTCCAGTGCACAGTCACCTGCACAGAAAAGAAGTTCTTCCTGGTGTTCAGGTGGAACTTCCTGTGTGTCAGTTTCTGCACGTTGCCTCTTGTCCTGTTGCTCAGCACCACCTAGAAGAGCCTAGTCCATCTTGGCAATTTCCCTTCAGGTACTGACAGACATTGATGAAGTCCCCTCTCAGTTGTATCTCCTCAAGGCTGAACAGGCCCAGTTCCCTCAGCCTTTCCTCATAGGAGATGCTCCAGATCCCTCATAATATTTGTTGCCCTCCACTGGACCCACTCCAGGAGCTCCATGCCTCTCTTGTCCTGAGAAGCCCAGAACTGGACACAGCATTTTGGGTGAGGCCTCCCCAGAGCTGAGCACAGGGGCAGGATCACCTTCCATGACCTGCTGGCAATGCTCTTCCTAATGCCCCCCAGGATACCACTGGCCTTCTTGGCCACCAGGACACTCCTGCTGGCTCATGGACAGCTTGTTGTCCACCAGGAGCCCCAGGTCCTTCTCTGCAGAGCTGTCCCTCAGCAGGTCAGCTCCAGCCTGTGCTGGTGCCTGGGGTTGTTCCTCCTCAGGTGCAGGACCCTGCACTTGCCTTTGCTGAATTTCTGACAGTTCTTCTCCATCTCTCCAACCTGTCAGGGTCCTTCTGAAGGGCTGCACAGCACTCCAGGCTGTTGGCCATTCCTCCCAACTCTGTGTCCTTGGTGAACTTGCTACGGAGGCATCTGCCCTTCATCATGGATGAACAAGTTAAATAGTACAGCATTGAACCTTGGGAGACACCACTAGGGACCACTTGGACCACCTCCAGTGGGACCCTGTGCTACTGATTTTGACCCTCTGGGATCTGTTGTTCAGGCAGTTCTCGATCCACCTCACTGCCCACTCATCCAGCCCACATCCCTGAGTTTGTCTGTGAGGATGTTCTGAGAGACAGTGTTGAAATCCCTGCTGACATCAAGTAGACAATATCCACTGCTCTCCCCTTACCCATCCAGGTAGTCGTTTCATTGTAGAAGGCAATCAGGTTGGTCAAGCAAGACTTACCTTTAGTGAAGCCATGCTACTATACCTGATCACCTTCTTGTCATCCACATAGATAGATAGCCTCCAGTATGAGGCATGCCATCACTTTTCCAGGGATTGAAGTAAGGCTGACTCACCAGGGTGTCTCACTGGTAATGATTTTACAGGCAGGAAAGAGTCACTGAAGTGCTCTCAGAGATGATGGCTATTCTTCACAGTTACACCGATTTGTTGCTCTTACAGACTAATTTATTAACTTAGAGCAAAGCTTGGGCATGTAGGGAAATGAATTTTCAAGTGAGAATTTCTCCAGAAGTATTTACCTCTGATGGCTACTGAATGGTAGTTTTA
>WEIT01005641.1:1737-17631 GCA_013389985.1 Dryoscopus gambensis
ATTGATTCACTGCGGTCACTTATAGGTGGGAGGGAGAGAGGGGCAGCAGTTCTGGCTTAGACTGGCATAAAAGGCTGCACAACTAGGAGAGAAGGATTGGTGACCCAGAGAGTGCTTTGCCCTTGTCCCTTCCCAGGATTGAGAAACCTAGACTGGACTGCAGAATGACTGAGATTTGCAGCCATGGCCCTTACCTAAATCTAGGAGCCTGAGTCATTCCTTAAAAAAAACACATTATGGACTAGAATACGCTTTGTAAAATGAGACAGTGGATGTGCTTTCTTGCTTTTATTCAATATTGCAAAGATTAAATAATGTGGCTCACACACTCTTTAGTGCTTAGAACAAGGCAGAAATCAAGGTGTTTGTACTCCACAGTGAACATGGTAATGGTGGGTGCTTTGCTGTTTCCCTGGCTAATTTCTCTTTAATTGTCTAATGGGGTTCTGGGTAGGTTTTTTTGAAAAACAGCATCGTGTCAGTGGTAACAGTGGAGACTGTTTCTGCCTTTGAATATCTTCAAAACTGGTGATTAGGGCAGACTTTTTGTGATGAGGAGGGGAAGGTCTGAATTCCCTCAGCTTCACATTGGATGAACGCAGGTGTATCACATCCCGGCTGAAGGTAACCCTCCTGCTTTATTTTATGAAAGAAAAAATTGAGAAAATGGCAAGAGTTTTGGTGAGGGCAGGAGGGATGAAATAACCACAAACCTTACGTCTGACCAACCTCCTTCCCTGGCTGTGTTTTGGAATGACAGTTCATTTGTGTCTAGTGTTTTGTGATGAGTTCAACTCTTTTAGAAAATGAGAAGCACACTCTCAGCATGTCTTCTGGACCAAGCTCCTCTGAGATTTCTGGCAGACAACACGTCCTGCTGAGAGCTGGTTGTGACCTAGTTAGCAGGAAGAAGTTTCAAGCATGAGTAATAGGCACTAAGTGCACTTGACTGGGGAAATTTAGGTACCTAAGGGTGAGAAGGGAATGGGATATTGCATGTTCTTAAATACTCAAAGTCCTGTTAGAGGACTGAAAGCCAACTAAGTCCTAGTTTGAATGCCTAATATCTGTAGCAGTTTGGGGTCAAGGTGCACATAGCAGCTACTGCCATCCCAGCTTGAGTAAAGAAGATAAATTCTCCTTGTCCATCTCTATGCTAGGCCAGTTCCACCTGTGCACAGATACCTCACCCTGGAAGGCTGTATGGAAGAAGGAGCTACAGAAAATGTTTAAATTAAGAGAAATATTTTAATTGCATTTTTTAATTCTCATCTAATACCAATGCTTTCCTCAAGAAGATGACTATTAGAAATGCCTCTAACCCCTGAACTGTGGAGCTCTTAGATTTGACCCCTGAATGCATATTTATGGCATTACTGAAATGGCCACTTTCTGCTTACTAGAGGGTTGGTATTCAGGACACCAGTGGTTCCAATAAGTATGCCACTTTAATATTTATGCATCTTCCATAAACAGAGTTGCTGAAAATAATTTTAGGGAAATTTTGGATAGTTGAAAATTACCTTTTTTTTAAAAAGGCAAAACAAATTAGTTTTTAAATGCTAAGGCTACTGATCAGGATACAATGAAATTTCAAATTATCTCTAACAGCAATAAAATCTTTTGGAGACTTGCAGTTGACTCAACAGTACGGTCCTCATTAGGACCATAGTCTTGTATTAGAAAGCATGCTGCAGATAAAAAAGGTCTTAAAGAAAGGAGGAGCAGGAATAGAAGCATCATCTAATCGTTGGCTCTTATCTCCTGTTATCTCCAGATCAAGGAAACTTAGTTGAATGGAACATAGTTTTGAGTGTTCCAGGAGGAAATTCCAGTTGCAGATAGGAAAGGGAAACAATCTTGGTTTAGTGTGGGTTTGCTGTTGTTGTTGTTGTCCATATGCCATTATTTATTGCACATAAAGAAATTATTCTAATTTTTAGCACTTTTTAAAAAGTAAGACTTCTGTAATATCTTTCTTATTAATCAGGCTGAACAAACTTCTCCTTATAAGACTGAATTCTTCAAATGCTACAAACATCTAATAATCAAAAGCTATTAGAAATCAGCTTATATTTTAAAAAGTTACTCTAATACATTTACTTTTTCACTGTCCTTCTCTGCTATTCCATAGTTCAAAGACTTTATCATTGTAGCCTTTTAATTCACCTGTTCTTTACTAATTTCCTTCTTTCTTCACTAACTAGCACCCAGACTCATGTTACACTCAGTACCCTTCACTGCTATCTACTGAGATTTCAGTCTCACTATTATGCCTGTTTCTTGCCCTTTCAGATTTTAAAGGTCCTTTTCAAATTCTGTGTGTTCTCTCTGTCTGTGCTGGTCATTACTTCTGCACTTGAGATTTGTCCCTTCACCTGGAACATCTGGATAGCCAGTTCTGAGGTGTACACACACTAAAATCATCTGTCCCTGTCAACAATTCGGTCTTCCTGCTCCTCAACTTCAGCAGTTCTTGCCTCAGGATGTAAGCAAGGAAACAGCTGGAGAGCCAGGGGCAAAAATCTCACAATGAATATAAATGTGGCATAAGGAGTTCTTTAGATCTTATGGAAAGGCTGTACAGAAGGCAATGAAACTGCACTTAGCATCTCAATAGAAGATTCATCTCATTTAGTGAATAGGATAAACTTCTGTTCTCTGTGGAGCTGACTCAAGCACTTCTTCCTTCAGGGAATTTTTTTTAGCTTTGTAGAAAGAACTAGTGAGAATTAAATTGAACCACCTGCACGTCTGGTCACAAAGTAAGATTTTGCAGATTTTTCTGCTAGGGTGAAAGCCTATGTTCATGTTTATCATTTCATTGGGGAGAAATGTAGGAAGGAGCTTTGCCTTGCAATTACTGATTTGGACTAACATGTGTCCTCACTGGGGCTGACCTGTAGGCAAGTATTGTGATTCTTGAAATCTGGCTTCACTTTAACTTACAGCCTTATTGCTATAATTGTGCTATGACCCATGGCTTCTGGAGAAAAACTGATAAAGGTTAGATATTCTTTACTCTTCCCAACAGTATTGTGTCCAAATCCACACCTGAAATTTTCTTTTTGGGGAGTTGCAGATTAGAGTCCTAGCAAGAATAAGCATCTGCTGAGGAACCCTTCTGTTTGCCTTTGAGAAGTTTTGCTTAAAAGTGAACAAAATCCAGAGCTCCCTGCCACATTTAAGCATGGCAAGTTCCCATGGTCCATCCCCATGGCTCTTCCGGAAAAGAGACGACAAGATTCATTGTGCCCGTGTGTGGAATCACAACAGCAGCAGGGCCAGGGAGGCTCAGGCACTCAGGTGGGATGTGCAGTGCCTGATGGAGGACCATCCACGGGACACTCAAAAGATAAGTGCTTCTCTTGGGCAGCCAGGCCATCTCAGTGTTATGCCCACATGCTTGTTGGGAGTCTCTGAGCTCCATACTGGCCTTTAATAAATGGTGTGTGCATACCTACAACCTCGGAGTGCCTGCTCCTTCTGATCAGGGGACAGCTTTCTGACACACACAGATAATACACGTGACACACGTTGCCTGCTGGTATTTCACCCATGCAACATCTTAGAAAGGAGATGTGGATGGAAATGTTTTCAATGTGCTAATAGCACTTACCTTCCTATTTCCATTATACATCACTAAGAGGCAGTGACCAGGCATTCAAAATCTGAGTCTGAAAGCCAAATTTAGACATTTTCTGAATGGGTTTATTTTTGTTTGAACAATACAATTATTTTAAATAGAAAAAGTAAACTGAAGGTTATAATTGCGGGTGAGCGTGGGAGGCAGAGCTGCCTGCTGATCACATTAAATGTTTGATCCTTATTCAGCCACCAAAGGCTTGGGTGCAGCCAAATTTTTTTTGCTAGTGAAGTGCCTGTCCTGAGATAGTGCTATTTTTCACAGTGCATAGTAACAGGTAGGATGATAACAGGTGAAATAAAGGATATGGCATGGTTATTGTCAGTTCAAACCTCTTCTTGGCTCTAAAACCAACTTTTTAGGTGTGACTCTGAAACCCTCATAAAGAAGAATTATCAGTTTCCATTCAAGCCTGGAAGTGGGTCAACATAACAGAACTGAAGTCTGAGAACAATCATCAACAATCACCAATTCATCTTAGTAGCCTGGATTATTCATTTCCTTGACAAATGTTTAATTTTCTTTTGTGATCTGACTTTTCTTCAGAAAGTGAGTCATGCAATTACAAATCAAAATGATGACATTTTTGTTTGTCCTGTGCAATCTCATGTAGGTGAACCAATGCATTTGCAACACAGTTGCTATTGCTGGAACCCTTCTCTTCTAGACTAGTACATGTCTACACTGATATTTTACATCTTTGTCTAGTCCCACAGGATACCAAGATTGAGAAGTACTTTTAAGTAACATACAGAAGAGTTTCCTGAAAGAGCCATTTTGTCTGAGAAGAGAAATTATACTAATACTGAAGCTTTTTTGTATCCAAATCAACATGGAAATGTATTTTGATGATGGACACAAAAAAAAGACCCTTTAGGCTGCTCCAAAGTTTATGTAGGTATGTAGGCGAATCTTTTCTTACACACATGACCTCATGTGTTTTGCTGCCACTATTCACAGCAAGGATCGTACTGGATCCCACGGCACTGAAATTCAAGCAGCACACTTCTAAGATTTCTTCAGGTGTTAGCTGCACCTTGAATACTCCTTATCAAGGGATCCCCTTTATGTAAATAGCAGTGAGAGAATGCTCACGGAACAGTCACACAGGCTTTATTGCATTCCTACTCCACGGAGCTCCACAGATGAGTTACGAAGGGAAAAGGCTGAAGGAGGGATTTTGTGATTTGGAGGAGAGCTGTTGTTATGACATTTGAGCCCCCTTGTTTCACAAGATACAGATTTTGCATTCTGAGTGTTCTCTTCATTTTTTGATGTCCATTTGATCCAAAGAGCATTTCTGGGACAAACATCTAAAGGGGAGGGATATGAATATGTCAGGTGAACAAATAGAAGGGAGGAAGGACAATTTAATATGGATGATTGCACAAGAGCAAATGGAGAATAGCAGTCTTTGAGTGAATGTGGCTGGATATGAGAAAAAGGTTTTCAACAGGAGATCTGGAACAGCCTCTGGGTAAGAATAGATGCAAAAAGAAAAAAATAAAAACAAAAAAAACCAAAACAAACAAAAAGAAAAAAAGACTAAAAAAAACCAAAAAATGCCCCCCCAAACCCATCAAAAACCCCCCAAACAAACAAACAAAAAACCCCAAACCCCCAAACCAACTAAAAAACCCCTAACAACCTCCTACCCACTCCCTAACCCGCCCCCCCAAAAACCCCCAAACCAACAACAACAAAAAAAAAACACCAAAAGAAGCTTCCTGCTCTTAATATCAAATTGATCAAGAGAAGGAAAGAAAAGGTAACAACCTTCCTTGGTTGACGGAAACAGAGAGAGTCTGGGAATCAATTAACCAGGGGTTTTCCCTCAGCATATGATCCTATTTTCCAATGTTCCGAAAGCTGCTACTGCGGCACCTGCTGGAATTGGCCAAACAACTGAATAGCAGCCTAACCCAGAGTGCTGCTGAGCACACACTGCCCACCTGGTCCAACAGCAGCTGATTTCCTTGGCACCCTGCTGGATACACTCTCTAGCTTAGAGGACAGGACTGTAGCACAATTTAAAACAGTGTCTCACCTAAATATTGAGCAGTCAAAATCAAGGTGTCTCCAGCATTCAGTCCCCTTGTTGTGTGTGATCTCACTGTCCATCAGAACAATTTCTACTTAACAAAGCCTAAATAGAGCCTTACAATCATATGTTTGAAAGGTGAGTGATGACTAGATTCCATGTTAGAATAGTTTCTGCCATAGAATTCCATTCAATTTAATGGAAAAATGTCTTGAACATTAATAGCAATTCAATTATTTGGAGTCTTAAAACCCCTATGAACTGTCTCCCATCTGTAGCTGGATCTGCAATAAATTACACTTTAAAATAAATTTAGTCTTCTTACATTAAAGCTCTTTTAGACCATACTTTCTTGAATTCAAGGAGACCTTTGCCCCATCTTTCAAGGGACATACAGTAACTTACAACTTTTCATTACAAAATAAACTAAATTACATTTACTTGGTCTATCACCATACTTCACAGGAAATTTACCAGAGGAGCTGATTGGTGGTAACTCCTGCCCCACGGCCCGTAGGTGTGTTCTCTTACTGTGATAACCAGAAGGCATTTATATCAATGTATCTGAGACTAAATTACAAAGAAATATATACAAGCATATATAAAATATATGCTGATATGGACGGGTTAAAGTGTCTCCCCTGATTGAGTTCTGATTGAGTCCAAGAATGAAGTGCTGTTAAAATTCAGAGTAATTTGGGGTTAGAAAAGGTATGCTGCCTTCATTATTAGAATTAGGTATGCATTGACTAGTTAGTCCAGTCCCTTTTGTTACCTGTAAAAATATTGTATTTCATTATAACATTTATGACATAAGGAACTTATGTCATGAAAACACACAACGAAGCTAAAAGAAATTTGCATAGGTTTTTTTATACATAATTTGGTAAAGGTGTTACTCTGTTATGGATAGGAACGAGCTTGCTATACTGGAGTTACCTCATTTTATGAGGATGACAGATCTATAGCTAGTGGTTTAATGGATCCCCAAAACCCCATACCTTTTTAAAGAACTGATGAGCTGAAAGTCATGGGATACATATACGCAGAAGGTAAAATGCTACTTGCCATATGCTTCCATTCTCTCTTTTTCATTTTTTAAATGCAGGTCTACATGGCTCAACCATCCAAAGTCTTCATGATTTTGCAATGTTTTGCTTACTGAGCAATTTTTGTCCTAACATGGCCCTAATTAATATTTTTCATATTGATACTCAGATTACATATTCAAAGGAGCAGTGTAATTATACTGGAGAGGTTTTACCCTGGTCATCTTCACATGAGTAAGAATATTTGATCAGAAAGACTATTTTCTGATTATTTTGCCCTAGAAATTGCCTGGATGGATGTGGAGATTTTCTGGATCTTAAGCTCTCTCTGATGTTTATGTATCAGCATTACTCCGGTAATGGGGAAGCTGGAAGAGGAGACAAGATTTTTAATGTTAAACTTTAACCCTTGAAATCAAAAAGAATTTTGCCCTGTATGTTTCATTTCTGCATCTGCCACTATTTTACCGTAATCCTCTAATTGCTTAATTGATATATATCTGCATTTCTATTCTGTGACATAGCAGTGCTGTTGTCTCAGCATGCAAAGGTAATTAGTGGTTGTTTGAAAAGTGAGCTCAAAGCACTTACTAGGTCTAAATCCCAAAAATCTGGAAGGACAGGAATGGCCTTTTCATAATGTGTTCTTTATTTATTCTCAGTGCTTGCTAAATTGCTAGATTCTCAGGATAATAAAATGATGGTGAATAGTCCCCTTCTCTGTTACTATTTTCAACTTTCTGGATTCCCTATTTTCTTAAAAGTTCCTGAAACGGTACATTGTATGAAACCAGGACATTGTATTTGCCAGAGTATTATATGGCTGACCAAGAAAAATGTGCAGCAGAAGGATACAGAATAAGATACATAATTTTCCTATTACCTCATGCACATACAGATATTAGCCACTCACCTTTCCTAAACTTCACACTTAAGAATGTGTTCAAACAATTCTCTCTCCTGTTATGTATGAAAAAAAAAAAAAGTGAACATAAATCGTAACCACCTTGTCCCACAGGTTTGATAGAATATTAATAGCAGTAAACACATGAAGGACTTGAGTGAACTCAGTATAGTCAAAGCCATTCAATGACTTGTGTTAAATGCAATTTTTTAAAAAACATACATATTTGAATGAGTATGAGAGAAGTTATCTTAATATTTTATATAGGACTGCCAAACTGATGGTATGGTCAATATGTTCACTTCTGTTAGTGAAAACAACATTGTGATTCTAGAATAAACATGATAAAAGTCGACATTATAAACATTAAATGTATTAAAATCTGATAAATCTTGGTCTGAAATTAAACATGGGGAGTAACTATTAAGCAGATGTTTTACTAGCTGGATCCTTCAGGAATAGGTTCATTTATACAACTTGACAAGCTATCCCTCTGTTGTGAACAAAATAGAAGGAACCATAAAACCCTGCAGTGTTCTTTTTTTGTGGTAGGCAAATATCAAAGGAACAACATAAGCTAACAAAGACTAGTCACTGACTTCAGATGATCTGAATCCATCATTAAGTAAATCTCAGCAAACATGGTTTCCTTTGGTTAGTATCATACGCCTGAGAAGAAAGAATGCAGGCCAAAGGCAGAGGCCTGAAGAGAGGTGATGTGCCTGTACTGGAAAGCTAAACAGTTCCAGGGCTTGTTCTCTGGCTCTGGGGCTAAATGGCCAATTTAGTTTCACTCATACAATTAGAGTAACCTGCTCTGCAAAACAGGACAGTCTCATATTAGCGTTTTATTGGGAATGACCCCTGGAATGTGGTAACTTTCCAGTCAGGTCTGGGACCATTTTAACAACTCTGTACATAGACAATCAAGTTCTGGTGCAAAAGCTCAGGCTTCTGTTAGTTCGCATAGAAAAAACCCGGGACTCTTAACAAGAACTGAGAGTCATGACAAGTAAAAGAGGTGCTTCAGTGCAATCCAGCACCAACAGGAGTTGTGGCTACAACTTTGGCTACATAAAGGCAACATCTTAGAAAGCCATATGAAAGCCATGTTAATTCTGTATTTCAGCACCGACTGCTACTGAAACAACAGTTGTGATTTCCTTAGATGCAGATGGTTACTGATCAATTGAAGCAGGTTAAGAGAAGCTAAGACAATGGTTGAAGGAGTATGGAATATATTTGATGGCAAATGTCCTCAGGAGCCATTTAGGTTAAAAACAGAAAACTTTCAGGAGTGTATTTCTCAGTTTCTGAGTAGTCTATACTGCAGGATGCAAGGTGACATACAGGCAGTAGAGGCAAAATAAGGTAACTTTCTTGCTAGTGCTGCTTTAACTAGATTTTTCAAGTGTCTGACCTTTGTCAGCTATCTCTACCCTAGACTGCAATTAGCAGTGCAGTCACAGGCTTTGAGACAGATGCTGGATATGGGATGGTCCTTCTGCAAAGAGAGCTGAGGACAAATCCAATAAACAGTCAGATTTCTGTATTCTGAATCAATGACCAATGCCCGGTCCTACATGAGCTTTCTGCTCAAAGCTGCTGCCTCCCTACCTTCATAGTTTATGAAGTAGCTGCATTTACTGGCGTCAGAGACTGAAATATTATAGTTTATGACTTAAACATTTTCATGAAGGACTTTTAAAACTGTGTAACAAAAGCTGCAGAGAAGACTACCACACCCTGAATGGGGCTCTGAGAGGCCCTTGACCTCTCGCTGATGAAGATAAGATAAAGTAACAACTCAGGGCTGGGGTCATCCACAAAGCACAAGCTTAACACGTCGGAAGTGGCGATCATTGCCCCAGGGCTATCAGCTGCCAGGCTCGAACAGACCCTCGCACCAAAGGGTGGGCAGAGAGAGGCTTTGGGTGTGTGCTGGGAAAGCCTCTGGTCAGAGTAGCAGTGACCGCCCATCCTCCGGCGTGCAGACCAGCTCAGCTGAGGGGCTCCTTCACCCGAGGAGAAGCTGCATCCACATGAAGGACAGAAGGCGTGACAGGGCCCATCAAGGCCCCCACAAAGGGGTCCCCAGNGCCCCAAGACCCTGCACCAGAGACGATGCAGCAGACCCTCAGTGTTGCAAGGGGCAGGGTCAAACTGGCCGCTGCAAGGGAGGCACGTGGGCGTTCCCACCTGCCAAAACGTGTATTAATCCACGATTGTATACTCTTTGACGTGTGGCGGCATGCCACGGCGGCGGGGGACCCTCACCACACAGAAGACCTGATGGAGGAGAGCAATGAGACCTCACTGGGACCCCTGGAAGGGTGACATGCTTCCACCCCTGTCACTCTCTTCCCGTCCCCCCACCCCCCACCCCCACATCTTTCTCTATTTCTTTATTTCTTTCCTCTTTATCTTTGCCTCTTTTACTATTAAATAAAATACATCAATTTTTTGGCACCAGCATCTAACCTTGTTTGATTTTAATCTAGTTTTTGGGTATATTTTGAACCTTCTAAGTTCTTTCCAGTTTATACTCAGAGACTTAATTTTCCTTGCTCTTCTGGGTTTAAATCGGATCACAACACCTGGGTATAGGTATTCCCTCTAGCCTTTCAAGATTCTCACCACAAGAGTACTTATTTTTTTGTGGTTGCTCTGTGACTTAATTTTACATATCAAATAATCAAATAATTTGAAAAGAGCCTTCTCTATTCTGGTCAGCACAATGTTTACCATACAGCTGAGATTCTGTTTATTAACATCATCTGGGGTTTTTACATTGTGAGGATCAGTAAGTGTTTATAAAAATATTTAGACAAATGTAATACATGTAATAGTTAAAAAATTCTACACATTAGTTTCCAGTTACCAGGTTATCAGATATATCAAACAGTATCAGATTATCAGACCATTATAAGACGACTGCATTAAAACAAACTAGATATATTTTTAAACCATTCTATATGAATGATAAAAAAAATAACTTTTATATCTCACTCCTCTCTTCTCAAACCCATCTTGAAAGCTATGAAGTATCTGGTTAATATTCTAGGACTGTAATTTCTGAAGATAATAAGACTTGGAAATAAAAGTACCTTTTGGACACTGAGTAATAAGGATGACACTTCCCACCTACATTCATTAAATCAAAGCTACTTGTGAAGCTCTTGTACAGGAAGTTATTATTCACTGTTCTCAATTTTCATATGATGCAAATGATTGAGAGAACAGCATCTACACTACCCAAAGGTCTGGTGCAATGTGAGTATCAGAGAGCATGTGCTGTCTGCACTACTGTCAGAATAAGGCAGATTGGATAAGAAATTCCTTACTTCAGAAGGTTGTTCCCATTAAGCAAACCATAGACAGTAACAATAGCATTAAAAACGTACTATACATTTCTTCACTGTGTGGCTACTGAGGCTCTGGAACTGGTTGCCTAGAGAAGCTAGGGATGCCCGATCCTTGGAAGTGTTCAAGGTCACGTTGGATGGGCCTTTGAGCAACTTGGTCTAGTGGAAGGTGTCCCGGTCCATGGCAAGGGGAACTGCAACTAAGATATATGTAGGGGCCCTTCCAGCCCAGACATTCTATGGCTTCCCTCTAATTCAAGCTTCTAAGAGACCAGCATATATACGGTGATACTAGTCAGCCAGCGGTACTGTGAGAAATGTCAGGACTTCCTGCAGCTCCTTGCCACAGCTGCGATCTGCCTAGGACACACTGCCTCTAAGGGTGCTCAGTGTTCTGAGATCTTCCTCTTGAAAGCTGTCTGAACTACAGTATCAGAGAATCACAGAATCACAGAGTGGTTTGGGTTGGAACAGACCTTAAATATCATCTAATTCCAACCCCCCTGCCAGGTTGCTCAAAGCCACATCCAACCTGGTCTAGGAAATAGGTATAAAAGTGCTGTACTAAGGATACTACGACAGCCTTCATCCATGCTTCCTGGGCTTTAATTGCTTTCTCTCACAGGATTATTTTACTTTAACTGACATGAGTTGCTTATAAATGAAGACATTGTTACAGTATACCACAGCACAGCAAAACATAATAGAGCAAAACTGCCCAAACCACATTCAGCCTTCCTAAAACCAAAAATAAGACCAAGTCTTGCTTGGACTTGAACTTAGGAAGGTGGCACAATCAATTAATCAGGGACCTGAGTCAGAGTGGCTGTGTCCTTTAAAGGCAGCGTTACTGCGACATTCTCTCTGCTACTCTGTATGTACACTATATACAGTGGTTCAGCTTGTGTTCTCCCATATTTCATCAAGCACAGAGCTGGCATCGCTGGAGAGAGCAGCCAAACTGCTTTAAATGAGGCTGCTTTGGTAGCAGAAGCTACATAGCTGTGTTAATGCATCACTGTCTAATTCACCCCTTTCTCACTGAGGAACCTAGGCTAGATATATACTGGTTTTGTATGGAGAAAAATTAGGCAGCACAGAAGTATTGTTTAAGATGTGTGCATGTTTTTAGCTTGGCTGCCAGATTTAAGATTTTATTAAATTTTCTTTCTATTTTATCTCCCTATCTGTAATTTTCCACATGCATTCTATTTAGACATTTACTGATTTCTAAGAACTTACTGCCACTTGCTTACAAAGTAAATAATGTATGAAAATGTCTATTGTATGAAAGGTAAGATGCATTTCATTTATATTTTATAAACAAAGAACTTAAAGAAAAAGCTATGATACAAAATTTTTATGACAGTATGATAGAATCAACCTTAAATTGATTAAAATACTTTTATTTAAGTCCAGATTCATTAACATACCAGAACAACACAAATTTTTCAAAGCACACAAGTAATCTAAATTGAGTTTAGATCTATTTTGCATCACTGGAGCAGTGCAAATCAGATAAAGGACGCTAGGGAATCAAGCCCTTATGTTGGTTTGGTCGAGGCACAGGTTACATGGTGGCTGGGCAGGAGGAGCAATGCAGACCCCGAGTTCATCTGTTTCTGTGCTTTAAGCATTCCCCAAGGTCCCTGCCACAGTCACACTGCTTGGCTGTTTCCTCTGTGCACGCTAGAGACAGCAGCAATGCCAAGGAAAATCTTTTGAGAGCAAACACATGGCTTCAAGGAGAGACACAAAATCTCTGTAGAAAAGATCCCTCCGAAATGGTTAACTTTCCAGAGAATCAGAGTGAGATGTGTATGCAGCTCCCTACCTCAGACCCTCTGTAGCCAAGACCGGCAGAGGTGCCAAGCTGAAGGGCTGGGCTTCTTTGGAGGGTTCAGTGGACCCCCAGGAGTCTGCAGCCAAGCTATTCTACTTACAGCCTGCATAGTCATAGCCATTAGCTATAACCATGAATAAATAAACTTAATTACAACTTAATCTATTCATTTGTTTTTATACCCTATGCACAAGCTTTTAATTAATTAACGGTATGGAAAGTTTGATTGCATTATTTCATTATAAGAACTACTTAGAACAAAAGGTATGTCAACAGAAATGCTAAATTTCTTGAAGGATTTCGTTTTTTACTAATTTTAGCTCAAGCCAATTAGGACATGAATTTTATGTTCTTAGAAAACTCATTCTGTATTCACAGAATAAGCACTACTAGTATGGTGGGGATATATTTTTCACTAAAAAACTGAAACCTTCGTATGAGTGCAAAATAAATCCCTGACATCATGAAGACATGATCAGAAGGGAGCTAATGGAACTGTAATGAACATCTCTGTAAGAGCTAATACTGTTTCACTTAGTACACTTCTGGCATATTCATAAAAATCTCCATATGTTCATCCTTAAAGGCATGCATGTGAAGCATACAAGTAAGAAAGTGCTATTTAAAGGTACTAGGATTGTAAAATTTATTTAAGATAATGTATTTTTAGTGAAGAAAAATGTATATACCATATATATATATATATCTCTACATATATATGTTTGGCCACATATACATATACACTCAGACACATATACACAACTTGTGAGTGGAAAATCATGTCTGAGACTGGCTGACATTCCTTCTATCCTCCTCTCCCCATAACAATACCACTCAGCCTTTCTTGCTTTTAGTCTTTTGAGAGATGGGGATTAACGCATCTGAGGTTTCTAGCATTTTATTTTTTGTGAAGAATGTCACACCTCATGTGTTTCTACCCTTCTCTATCTCATCACATTTTGTTGTGGATTGTGTTGTGCTCCAAGTTGTGTCTGCTGCTGATTTCAAACTGTGAGAACTTCTGGGTCTTTGGGTCCAGGTTGTGTTTCTGTAGTCCTCTGGTCTCTTATTCCTTTATTATTATTATGACAAAATCAAAGTGGGGCTACCAGTGAGATGAGGGAAGTTTTCTGCAATGTTGGTCTGATCAATACCTCCTCAAGCAGGACTGAACTCAGGAGTACTCTTGTGAAGTAGACCTTGTGTCATAGCTCCTTACAAATCAGCTACATTTTATGGGACATTTAAACTTTACTTTTGAAACTATGCATGTTGTTCAATATGCACATCCTTATAATGAACATTACACAGAAAAATTAGAAAGTGATGCTACTTCAAATGTACAGAGTTCATATATATATATATATGTGCCTTGACACATAGCGTGCATTTTGTATTTAATATACTTGTTAAAAACAAGAATTGCAATTAAGAATAAAATAGTTCATCTTCTTTTCAGGGTAGGTAGAAAACTGCATTGGGATAGGGAATTTGTCACCAAGCCGTCAGTCAGATTTCAATTCAAATCAACAGTGCAGGGAGTATTTTTCAACAGACAGCTTTTCAGTAGCCCTCTTGAAATGAGTTCATGGGTTCAGGGCAATTCTTTATGGATAACTGTCCATGTTGCATAACAAGAAGAAGAAGAATAACTATTCTTATCTATAGATTTCAACAAAAAGACCAAGGGCTGAGTGCAGCTTTACCCTCTTAGGCAGGCCTCTCAGCTTGGTGATCGGTAAAATGAAGGGACCTGACCTGCCAGTGCTGTGCCTGCTCTGGTGAGAGTGGACACTCCTGGCACCGTACACAGACACAGTATGTGCTCCTCCTCGTCACATATGAAAGTAAGGAGCACTGAGTGAAATTATCAGGCAGCAGGTTCCTAGCAATGAAAAGGAAGTACTTTTTCACACAAATCATAATTAAATTGTGGTGCTCATTGCCATAGCACAGGGTTGAGACCAAAACATAAACAGATGGCAAAAAAGGGAGTAGGGAAACTCAAAGTTTATTAAGTGTGATGGTCTGGGAGCAAACTCCAGTTTAAGAAATCCATGTTCTACGTGTTGCTGAAATTTGAAAGGATATACCAGGAAAAGATCCCTGTATGCCAGTCCTGTTTCTTACGTTTTTCTCCCTTCAGCATCTGCTAATGACTGTAGTCAGAGCCAGGATATTGGACTAGATGTTCAACTCACTATAGCAATTTATTTGATCGTATTCTTTTAATTAAATTATGTTCTTATTTTGGCTACTTAAAAGGATCTAAGGCCCTGATGGAGAAAGGCATTTAAATGCTTTAATGCTCACGTTATTTCAGGGAGGCAAGTACTTGTGTGTCCCATAGCATTTGCGTCTTAGGCCATAAACTTACTGGGGTGGGGCTCACGTATCTTTTATTAGGATTTTGCTTTTCTGGGTATGGCCTAGAATAAAAAGATGTGTTTGATAACAGTGATAACAGTGTGCAACACTGTTTCTCTATAAAGGTTAAATAGTTTGTTTGCCTAAATGGCTTGTACCACAGGAAAATTCCCCAGTGATTTATGTAAGGATGATGACACTAGCATCCACTGATGTGAAAAAGAATCAACTTCCTTTATAGAACCCCCCCACAATTGTAATGTGTGAATATTACATTTGTAGGAAGCTATTTTTTACCTGTTACCCATAATAGTATTGCCAGACAATATGTAACTTACTTGTATTTACCTAGCAGGGTATTTCAGATTCCATCCATTTTGCAAAAGCATCTGGCTGCAAACCTATGGCACACATTGGTGAAAATCCAGATACAGAAATGAAACCAAATACCGAAAACCATAAATTTCACCCCTGCTGCTTCTAAGCCCGACAGCACCAGTAAGGTTTCCTTCTAAATCAACAAGAAGAGATTGAGATGAATGTTAGGTTGGCAGCCGAGCAAGCAAGGCAGCCTCAGCGTTCCTAATTGCGGGCGGTTTCATCCCGAGGAGAGGCGAAGCCCCACAGGAGCAGCACACGGCGGGTCTTGGGCGCTGGGCAGCGGCACCGCATCCCCGCC
>WEIT01005641.1:18931-38114 GCA_013389985.1 Dryoscopus gambensis
GGGGGTCTCCGCAGGCGGCGGGGCCCGGGCGGCGGAGCGGCAGCATCCTCGCTCGTGGGAGCCACACGCCGCCGTGCTGAGGAGTGAAAGGCTAGCGGTGCTGGGCTCCGGTTTTGTTTTTATTTTGGTCCCCACACCGTTATGTCCACATAGATTTAAAATAATAAAAAGTGTGTAAACCACCATCCAACACTTCAGCCTCCTCTGAAGCCAAGGGAGAGGCAGGGATCTAGTGGCCAAGTAACCTTTTCGTGTTGGGCACCTGAAGCACAATTTCTGGATAAAGAACCAGTGTGGATCTGCATGGATCTGTTGTTGTCAACTGTGAGAATCAAGACCAGGATGCTCTGAAAATCTGACTGTGAATCCTGAATCCCACAAGGTCTTGCCAGTTAGCTTTTCCCATCTTTTCAAACTCCAGTTTCCAAATTTTGGCTCAACAGAGAACGTTGTTTAGCTTTCCTACTGCACCTTAGAAATCTGGAGCCTGATATGCCTCCAGGCAACAGCACTGGAAAAATACATATTTGGCATCTGAATCCTGTCAAATCATGCCATGAATCCAGAAATGTTAATATCTCAGGAGAGAACTGCATTTACCATTCCACTAAAACAGTCTGGCAAGATGGTACAAAAAGGCACAAGGCTGCATTAAGGTGGTTCTGTGGCTTGCCAACTGTGTGTATCAATTCTCTTTGCAAAACTGGTCAACACACCTGTGAACCCCCTCTAAAGCCCAAAGTGGAGTGCTACAAAAACTGAAGCCAAAATCCCACATATATTAGTAGGGCTGAATTTAAAAGGGTTGAAAGCAGTCCAGAAGGGCTAGCTTGCATGAGAGCTGTAAGAGCATAGGCACATCAAAACCAGCTTGGTTCTTGGAAATCTGTATTCAAAACACAACTCATTTAAAACATGACAGTAGCAGTCATGGTTGTCTGGCTTACTTTTTGTCTTCCAGGACAGAAGCTTCAAATTCTGACTCTCACAAGGACTAAAGTCAGTGTTAATCTCCCTGAAAGTCTCTCCCTGTAAAACCTCGACTTCTCTTTTCTTCTGATCTTGATCCTTGAGGAGGAGAAGTCCTTGAACTGGAAGCCACAACTCTGCTGGATTGCCAACGGTTATTGGCACGGCAATTTGGAAGTCTTTATGGATATCTAAGTTATATTCCCTATCTTAAGAAGCAGTGCTCGAAAGAGTATTATAAAGGATAAAATGTATCTATGAAGCTTTAAAAGTGTTTTTATTAATTAATTGTAATGCTTAAAATATTTCTTGAGTACCTTTCCACAGCTTTAAAGAGCACCAGTGCTATTCTAAGGCCTCAATTAGGAAAAACCTCCAAATTTAGGAAATAATCTTAAAACTTGTTTAATTTTAAACTCATATGTTGAAGCTTAATGACTTCACAGTAAAGACTGTGAGCCTTCATACCTGTTTAATATTAGGAAGACAGTTCCACTCTGACAAAAACTATGAAACCAATCAAAGCAAGTGTCTTCTCCTACAGATTTAGTAGTTACATAGAGATGTTCAACTTAAAAGGGAGACTGAGTAATGGGTAGGATTGAAAGAAGATAATTTTATCCATGTATCAGAAAAATATCAAAGTCTACAAGTTTGAAAATGCGATGCTTAAAATGTTTAAATGAATAAAAGACTTCAACTTTTTATTACTCTGTTAATGTTTCCCACAGCTCTGAACAAGCCTATCCTTGTGCCTATTTTAGAGCCCTGCAATTGCTCTCAATGACTTTTTCTTCCAGGCCTTTCTATCCTCTCTCCCTGGTTTATGCATTTTGTTCCATGCTTCTTTGCATTTCTTAACCCAAACGGTTTTCTTATTGCCATGCATTCTATTTTTTTTTAATTAAAATCTGTTTGCATTGTTTTTTCCAAAGAATTGTCACCGTCTTTTGGAAAAAAAAAATGGAGGGAGAAATGTATTATAAAACAGCTTGTGAAAATCTATAAAAACACCTACTTGAGAAAGCCTTCTGGAACAAAGAGTCCAAATAAATAATAAAATCATTTTACTTCAACATTGTGAGGTTAAATGTCTATAGAATTCCTATTGAATTTAACAGGCATGAAGCTAGGTCCCTTATTTTCCAGTATTAAGTCTACACAATTGTTAGTTGGCTCTATAATTACAGTCACCTTCATATTCTACCTGTAAAAATCTAGGCATTTAAAACTTGTCATGGTCATGAACTCTTCAAGATTACAGTCAGTTAATAGTATTCCCTGCATTTCTTCAACATCAAAGAAATCAAAGGTTAACATTAAAACAACTCAATAGTTGAAGACCTAATATTGATCATAAAGTAATGATCTTCTTCTGTGGCCCCAGCATGACTTCAATGTGATACAAAAGGAAATATTTAAAATGTGTTTGAACCACAAATCATATACATACTTTTTCTTTGTAAGCAGCAGTACTGTAACAGCTTAAAGGCACTTATATTTGTAGTGTCAGCTAGGAAATGGGTCAGCAAAATGTCCTGCAGTTACAGAGATGTGTTTATGTGTATTTATGGTCTGCTTCATTCAAAAAAGTGAATCGTGAATCTTTCCTAGTGATGTCTGTGCGATACTGTCTTTCTTTATCAAGCATGGTTTTTTAATAACTATCAGGCTGTCCAATGTTACTTGACACTATTAAGACACATTTAAAGAATTAAATAGACCTTTCTGTGCTGCTATACTTAAAACCATGAAAAGTAAAAAAACAAACTATCACCAGCTCCCCCACCTAACTCTTCTTTATCCCAAAGCAGATGGGTTCAAGAAGTGATCATCTTCTGTTGGCTCTTTGCATGGAAAGCTGGCTTCTAAAATGTGATTAGACCTACAGCATCTCAGTGGTAGGGAGATTTATTACTTGCAGTATCAGCAAATTGAACAAACACACAGTCTGTCTCTGAGAGTCCACTTTCAGATTTCCCCAAGCGACACGTATATTTTGGCTTGTTTGTATGCAGAAACAAAGGCTTCTGAAGACCCCTTATTAAAGAACTGCTCTTTACAGATGGCAGTGCTCTTGCAGCTTACTCAGAGCGAGACCCGGAGATAATGACATCTTGTTTTGCAGCTGTTTCTGTTCACTTTGGCTAAGCAATCAGTGTTTCAAAGGCTGGTATTACGTGCCAACAGCCACCAAAAACCAAAAGTCTGTTGACTCAGAAGAAAAATGTTATTGCCACTAAACCAAACTGAACTATAGCTCTAGTGCTTGAGATGGCTTCTTATGGGCTTGAGCTGCCCTGGTGGTCTCAATCACAGCTCACTAGCCAAGTGGTATTATCATTTTAAGATTTCACCAAATATATTCTTTCATCACAATCTAGGCAGATTTCTAGCACCATTCCTAGACCTAAATGTATTTCATTCCCTTTCTTTAGCAGCTAGAGTGAATAGCTTTTAAAATGTTTCATTGCACAGAAGCAGGAGATGGAGATTTGTTTCAGTAACTGGGTGATCTTTGCACTCTGCAGCAAAACAGTTCTGGTCTTAAAGTGGCACTGAACAGAAAGGACCAATAGTAAGATTTTAAGACTAGGAGTCATAAACCCCACTTGTATCTCCCAAGAAATGACATTTAGCATGAAGTATTTGGAACATGTCTGTTCCTAGCAATTGATAATCCCACGGTTAATGAATCTTGACAAATTCACAATAAATTATCAAGATTAGGATTAAACAATGAAATACAAGTTTTTACTTAGTGTGCAGATCCACAAACTCTTCAATGTTTCTTTTTAATGTTGACATCCACGATATCATCCCTACTCTTAAAAGTCATGGGATTATCGTAATGTGATGTCCCTAAAACTTTGTTTTTTCTGAGTAAGTAATTGCTTTTAAAAATTGATCCTGCGTCAAGAAAGCCTTTAAGCACATGCTTGTTCTCAGTAAATGATGCTTATATAGAGATTTAGTGCTAATTCCATACTTAAGAAGTTTTATAAGAATAGCATATTGATTGCTTTCTCAAGTAGAAGTTTGCAATTTTCATTGTGTTTTACTTAAATTTATAATGTCATATATTTTTCTGAGGGTAAAATGAAATTGCAAAGACTTATGCTTTAAATATTTTTTCTACTCAGTTGAAAATCTCAGTTGAGCTGAAGCTAAAGGTCAGAGTGCAAATAATAGTAGTTAAAAAGCCCCCAACCCCCTCCACCTCATAACGGAACAGTGGTTATAGGAACTTATACTGTCGAAATTCAAAATGGTATGGTTTGACTTAAAACCTCTGTGCACTTGAAACCACAGAATATGGGTGAATACAAGCCCACCTCTTAAAAGAGGCAAATATTTCAGGTGGAGAATTGTAACTAAATATAGAACAAGGTAGATGTGTTGCAGTAAAATTGGTTATCTTATTTTGTGAGTTTGGGTGGTATCAGTTCTCAATTGTAAGTACAGGCAATGTGTTCAGTATAATGTGAAGAAATGAATTTTGGGTCTAGTAATTAAATGAGCCTATTTTTTTTAATTGTTATTTTTGATATATATTTAATTCCTCTTCCAAAATTGGTAGCAGCAGTAAGACTTGGGTTTGGGAGCACATATAAGAAACCACCTGGATTTTCTGAGAGAACTAAGAATTTTTTTTCAAGGAGAAAAACCGTGAAATACCATAGCAACAATTTATGTTATGGAAACAAAGGGTCATTGTATATCTTTAAAGTTGTTTAACATGAACCTTTTGAAATTCATGTGGCTTTAATCCTGTATATTTCTGCCTAAGATATGCAGCTGGTGGCAAGGCAGTGAGGGTCTGATCTGTGGCTGAGACTTTACCTTTCCTCAGCACCCTGTAAGGCAGGTTTTACAGCGCTCAGCCTCAGAAGTTTTACTATTCAGTCAAAGGAGCAGGGTGAGCAGCTTCCTCTGCTATGGGTGGTGTATCACCCTGTCAATCATCCCCACTATATTTGGCAGGAGTTTTTTAACTCAGCCCAGAGCCAACCAGCATCAGAGAGGCCACTTTCCCACCTGGCTCTGGTGCCAGTCACAGGCTGGCTTGTATGTTCCCACTATCTCCAGACACATGGGGTAGCCTCCGTTCCAGGCAGCTGGGAAGTCTCCTGTGCTTATCATCTGCAGCTGCATCTCTCAGCACCACAAGGATTTAGCTTTGGTCCTTCTGCTGCCAACCTTGTTGGCTTCAGCAGTAAATGCCATATCCCATTGCAAAGGCATTTCTCTGTTCTTGATTCCCTCTTTGTCACTGCATATTGAATAATCCTGCCAAATTCATATGGGTTTTAATGACTGGGAATCAGTATCTGATAGTAATTTGAAAAAAATTCCTTACCCCAAACTAGACACCTTCCTCTCTTCTGGGATCAGCACCACAACATCTGGTTGCAGTTATGGTGGATCCCACAGCAGTGGTGGGAAGACCCTGGGAGACAACCTTACCTGAATAAATCTCTACTCGTGCTTCCCTGTGTGTCAGAGCACAGCTGTCCTCCCCCTTCAAGCATCTGTTCACCTGGCTTTTGGATCAGTGGAGAATCCAGATGAGAAAGTCTCCTCTGGCTGCCCTTCCTCTCGATCACCAAGAGATGGAGGTAGAGCTCTCCCTCTCCGGGGCCTGGCCGCTGTGCTCTACCTGAGGACTCAGAGCCCTTCATGTGGGGCCAAATAATTTAATTATTTGATTCAACACAGTAGATTACTTCTAACACCCTCCTCTTTAAACAGTGTCAGGTCTTTCTAATGGTATTTTTATTTGCACATAAACAACCATGTAGACACCGTTCTCTGGTCAGTGCATGCTTTTTCCTCTTTGTGATATATAAAATGAAACTTTTTTGAAATAAAGTGGTACGTAGCCACAGAGAGTGCACACAAGGTGGCTTAGGTAAGTAGCATTAGCAGATGTAGCCAAGAGAATAGGCAAATATCACTAAATTGTTTGTGAGGAATGCCTTGTATTCTGTAACACATCCTTTTGGGGTATCCCCTCTTCAAGCCAATAATAAATGGAAATATGAACTTAATTCTCTGTCTTGTAAGCACTTATACAAATACTTTCAGATAATTTAGTATGTTTTAAGAACTTGTCAATAAAGACTGAAAAAAGCAATTGGAGCATTTTTATAAAACCAGGACAAATTGCCTCAAAATGTACTACAAGGCCTATTTAGTCCAACCCTGACAAGAAAATGGGAAGCTCTTCTTGTGTCAGTTTCTTAATTAATTGGTTTTGGCTGTGTCTGATCACTTGTCTGAATATCTGAAAAACAGCATTGCATCAAAATTTCTATATGATGCGAGAACAGTGAACTGACTACTGCCCTAGCCAGAAAACTTTGAATTTGCATGATAAAAAAGCAATGCTTTCTATTTGAAAATAACCTTCTAATAAAAATTTATGAAAGCAAACTCCATCGGTCCTTGCAAATCAGTGACTTCATTGCCCTTAAGATACAACCCACAGGTTAGCTAGCCAACAACAGACTTTGTAGCTGGGCAAGGATTTGACCTGGTGAGAGGTCACAGGTAAAACAGACATACGTTTTCCACCTACTTCAGCAAGAGTAGCTTCAGTAAATTTAATCCCCCTCACAGAAGAGATATGCCATGTGCAAGCACCGTGGCTTTCATTGCAGTTATCAACCTTCCTTTTTTTTTTTTTTTTTTTTTTTTTTTCAATTTAAGTCTTCTGCAGGACACTGGAAAGTTAGGGGCAATTTCCTGACTTCTGAAATACTTTCCTGAAAATCAAGAGACAGTCTCCTTGATGGATTTTCTTACATGATAAATTTACTGTTTAGTCTGAAAACAAATGGCTTCATCCAAATGCTGAGAGATCAGGACTTTTTTTTACCTCAATGTCCTTCTCACAGAACAATAGAATGGTGTTGACCTGCAAGTGACATATGCAGCTGCTCAGAGAATGGTGCTTTTCAAACTTGCCTATTAAAGACCATCTAAAATTTTCTGAAAACATCCCAGTGCCCATGCAGTTTTGCAACACTCAGCCCAAAATTAGCATAAATTCTGAATGCTTTTATATAGCTTGCTTTTCCCAAATTAGTTTCTTCTCTCAGTTGCAGGTATTAGGGTATGTAGGATGTGTTCTGTTTCCTCTTTTCCCACAGTCACTTTGTGTGGCAATCCCAAGCTGATAAGTAGTGACTTATACAGAGATTTCCTTGCCCAGCATCACTGTTGTAAACTGCATCAGGTTTGGACCACCAGCATCCTTAGTTCTTTTGGAAATTTGCAGGTGAAAAATAGGGAATGGGTGTGAATCCAGTGATTTGTAAAGAATTAATTAGAAAATATGGTGGTTTGTGCAAAATGGCCTTTTTATGGCTCCATTTGGACTTTTTTAGCTTTTTGTTTCTGTTATTACTCTTATGGACCTCTGGCTGGAAGAGTGGAAACTGCACTCTCACTAACAAGAAAAGGAAGTGGTCCTTTATTTCAGCTATGTATCATTTTTGATGATACAAAGTCCTGAAGACTTCATTCTTAATTTTTTAGGTAATATTTTATGTCCTAAACTTATGGTTCATTTAGAGTGTAAAGGAGAAGGTCCTTGCCTTACTGGCAGAACCAAAAGCATTTATATTTGAGTGTATCATAATTACAACGTCAATCCAAATTAGAAGAAGACTTGTAAATTTGCCACCCAAATTTGTCATTGTGTTTCAATGACCTGAGCACCTGACTGGAAGCCAACAGGCTTCATGAGGTTACTCTCATACATGCTTATTTCTCATATATGGTTATTATGTATCTGTCAAAACTCACTTCCCTAAGTAGACTCCTGGCTAAGTCTTTATTTAGGTAAAGACTTTTAGACTGGTCTTTATTTATTTTAAAATGATAAAGCAATTCTGAAGTAAAAAACAGACACCCACATCAGCTCATTATTTCTTCTTTAGCCTCCCTTCCTCAAAAATTTCCTGTATTTATTTTCTTCTGCTGCTACCCTGATTTTGAATTAATATGTCATTTCTCTAAAGGAAGACTCCATCTTTATTTTCTAACACATATGCCTACTGCACTTTAAAAAAAGGGAAAGAGCTTGCCATTGTGTCTGTTGTTTAATATTGTGCGGTGTGATGAACCTAATCCATAAACATGACCCAATAACATTGTACAGAGAAATGTGAACTCACACTTTTTTTTTTCAGAAAAATCACTGTGAGCTCCTAAAATGAAATCAGCCAAAGCCTTCTCTCCCTTTTGAAACTGTTGGCTAGAACCTAACTTAGGGCATATTACTGTAAATCCTGAGAAACTCTGTTTAATTTAACACAATCCAGAATGGTAGTGTGGTAAATTATGTTTCATGATCTGTTCTGTAATAAAAGATAATTGATAAACTCTGGGAAATTTGTATGAAGTCAAAATCTGCTCACCAAGTTTCTTCTTCTTCCACACGATGAAACCCAACATCTTTTCAACTCTAGTTTGTCTCAAAGCTGTGAAGATAGAACTATAAACATGATGTGGACAGCATCACTCTTTGCAAGTGTAAAAATCAATCTTTTTAAGATCAATTCTTTGTTTGGTAAATCTCTCTGAAGTCTAATAATTCAAAAAATGACGTGTGGCTGATATTGCCCAATAAAATACTTTAGACAGAAGAAACAAGAGGAAAGAGAGTCCTTTTGAGAATGATTTTTTTTTTTTGAGACCAATTCTTGTCACAGCTCAGAAGGCAACAGACCAGAACCTGAACAGCATACTAAGCCTGAAAATGAATGTTTAAAACTGGTGCCCTCTAATCAAAAAGGACTGTTCCCAAGATATAATCAGAGCTATAGTGGAGGGAAAGCATCTGGAAATATAGTTGAGCTAAGGAATAATACAAAGAATTCCTAACTACCACTTTATGAATAAATCAAAGGATATAAAATGAAATAACATCAAAGCACCTTAAACTGTAGGCCCTTTTTTATACTGACCGACTGTTATTTATGAGATCCAGATATTTCTCATGATTGATGTGTTGTCAAAGGCAGATAGATAAAGTTTCCAACATTAAAAAAAATCATATTTCAGAAATTATTCATTATTTTGACTTAACAACCTAAGACACCCCAAAGCCTCTCATTTTTAGAGAGAGAGGACAGGGAAGAAGCATGGTGTGCTCATGAATTTCTGTGATGCTGACCCTCTAGAAACATCTTAAATTGGTTCCTCTAATTCACTTACCATTTTATAAAAATCATGGTCATAGTTTGATCTCAATTAAAAGACTATAAATTAAAAAACAACTCCACCAAATTTAATAGAATTCATTGAACAGTAGTGCTATTTTAATTTAGATCAAGATGAAGTTCACAGGACATTTAGGTCCCATAGCCAGTTATATGAAAACATTTCTTTTTCATATAAATGCCTAATGGATGAGAACAGAATCCAAAAAAGGGGCCTTTCATATATAACCTTAAAAACAAAACAAAACAAAATGAAACAAAACAAAACAAAACAACAAAACCCCTGGAAACCAACAATGAACAATAAAATCTTTTTTTTTAGTAGAGGATTGATATTTCCAATAAGAGGCAATAAGAGTAAGAAAAGAGTATAAGTAGGGCCTGTGTATTTTAAAAATGATTTCTGCTCTGTTTGTCACAGTGTTACATGCAGTAGCAGCCTCTGAGAGACAAACATAATCACTGGCCGTAGGAGAAAATAATACAAATGGTATTGTACATGCATGCACAGGCACACAATGGCTTTGGTGCTGTGGGCTTTCTGTGAAATCATTTTGATGAAAAAAATTACTCAAGGAACTATCCAGGTAATTCTTTTAATAGCCCTTTATAAATTCAGATCTTGGATAAAGTTGTCCTTTCAGTTATACAAACTCAGTCTGGGAGTCAATCGCCAAATCAAATTCTGCTTCACAACCGAGTAGATGAAGATGTAGTTCAGTTAGATAGGATTGAGAAAACTGCTTTATAAGCCTGCTTTTGTGCCTGAGATGTGCTCACATGTGCCTTCCAGACCTCATCTGATTTATGACAAACCCCACCTCCTCAGCTCTGACCAGGCTTGGGAGTGATTTCCTCAAGAGCATCTTTTAGACGTTTTTAGATCATATCCTATTATGAAACTTAATACAAGGGAAGATGTCTGACTTTTCTGGTGATGCTGATGGCTGGACTATCATTTGTAAGAATCTCTGCATCACCAGGTAATCTGTCTGTGCATACAGAAAATTGCAGGGAAGTTAATTTAATTACCAAACTCTTAAGCTCTGGCTCCATCTATCAATTTGTGATGTGAGTGAGTCAATTTGTGATGTGAGTGAGTCAATTTGTGATGTGCTGTGAGTCAAATCATAGAATCGTGAGCTGGAAGGGACCTTGAAGATCATCTGGTTCCAACTCCCTTGCCGTGGGCAATGACACTTTTCACTAGATCAGGTTGTTTAGAGCCCCACTGAACCCGGCCTTGAACAGCTCCAGGGCTGGAGCAAGTCTAAATGTAGGAGAATATAAAAAAATCCTGACTGTGAAACCAAAGGCTATTGTATGTGATTTCTTTATAAAATATATATGTCTAAGGTGAATTTGGTATTTTATTCCTTACCCACTCAGAGCTCCCCTGGGTTTTGGTGTAGAAATATTGTGTTGGAATTGGAAATGAAGTTTGCATTTCAAAGTAAATAAAAAGGCAAGGGTTGAGAACATCCAATTTAAGATAATAACAACCTGATCAACACACAAGAAATACAATTGTAGGAGTGGGATAATTTTGCTGATGAGATGGAAAAAAAGGAGAGAAAAAAGCTGAGGACCAAAGTTTGCTGATGGCAGAGAGCTTAACATTTCTGTGTAAAGGACTGTCATGGATTAACTTCAGCCCCAGGCAGCCCCTCACTCACTCCCCCACCAGCAGTATCAGGGAGAGAATCAGGTGGGTAAAAGCTACAGAACTCAGAGGTTGAAATAAAGACAGTTTAATAGGGAAAGCCAAGCCACTTACACAAGCAGAGCAAAACAAGGTATTGATTCACTGCTTCCCATGGGCAAGCAGGTGTTCAGATATCTCCAGGAGGGCAGGGCTGCATCAAGTGTAACAGTGACTTGGGAAGACAAACGCCACCACTCCAAAGGTCCCGCCCTTCCTTCTTCTTCCCTCCACTTTATATTCTGAGGATGATGTAATATGGTCTGGAATATCCCTTTGGTCAGTTGGGGTCACCTGTCCCGGCTGTGTCTCCCTCCAACCTCCTGTGCACCCCTAACTTGCTCGCCAGTGTGGCAGTACGAAAAGCAGAAAAGGCCTTGTCTCTGTGTAAGCCCTGCTCAGCAAAAACAAAAGCATCTCTGTATTATTAAGCATCTCCGTATTTGTGTTCAGCAAAAATCCAAATCATAGCCCCATACTATGAAGAAAATCAACTCTATCCCAGCTGAAACCAACACAAGGAGCTACCAGCACAGACCATCAGGACTGACAGTTGTGCACATCAGTGCTTGCCTTATGGAGAAAGAGCTGTAACTGCTAAAATCAGGATATTCAGCACTTACAAGTTCAGTGTTGTGTGGTCACAGAGACCTGGCAGAATGCAGAGTTTACACCTAGGGAAAGGGCTGTTTTAATTCTCTCTAGGAACTTTGTAGCACCCCTGTAGCATCCCTGCTTTCTGCCTACTGAAACAATGCCATTTCAGTATGATTAGGTGTTAGACTAGATTCTATTTAAATGTTCCAGCATTTTGCGCCTTTACTGAAGCAGCAAGATTATCTGATTGGTAATGTGAATTGGCCTGGAATGTGTCCTGGTCTCTGCACTGTCTTCTCCTTTTTGTGGGATGTTGTCCCTTGAACCCGCAAAATTTCTGCAAGCACCCTATCAATCAACAGATGCACAGGAACATTGAAACCAGGGGATAAATTAACACAGGGCTAATTAACATCATCAGAAGATTTGGACCTAAGGTTGTGTAAGTCTAAGTATTGGGATGGATGGCTTGAAATATAGCTGACAAGATTTTAATCTGCACTGATATTGGTGGCCCCCAAAACAAATGATGCTGCAGAGTTTCCCTGTTGTATGGCTCAATGATTGTACATTGTAATTTACTAAATAAATATAAACACTATCACTGTAGATTTTAGTGAATAATTCAAATTACTATAAGGTGTCCTTTACATTTATTTTTTCTTTTAAGTGTGTAATAATAATACTTTCCCTGTTAGGTCCACATTGTTAGACTTCTCATTTTGACTCCAGTATTCATTACTGAAAGTTTATACTGAGTGAAAACCGGGTCTGGAATTTGAAAATCTGTTTCAAAGAAGAATATATCAACAAACTAAAAGCCTTTCTGGTTCAATTATAAAGCTCATTTATGTAAGCTTTTCTTTCCCAACAGGCAGTAAATAAGCATGTTTGCTGGTTTTTCCTTTTTTTTTTAATAATATACGATTACCTTTTTTGTTTATGTGATTATCACAACATCCCTCCTACACAGCAGCATTCACATAACTTTTCACTGTGGGGGAGGAACAGAGAAGAAATTTCATATGACAGAGACATTGGTCTTCTTTGTTTAGTCTTAATTTGGGAAAATGTTCAGATGCTGTGATGATTGGCACAGTATGAATAGGAAAGGACAACAGAGTAATTCCGCCTCTTGTGTCACCCATTTACTCCCACAGAAGTCCATAGGGTCTAACTGAGGGCAAAATTTGTCTGACAGTTCCTAAAATTAACTTGGATCCTCCTCCTACTAGACTTCATTGGAGTAGGACTGGGACCTTTATCCTATGAAGGTAGGATGTGTTGAAAGTAAATGAGTGTTGTTTCCATTTTGAAATATTAATGTAAGTTGCTTAACCAAGAATGAAGAGATAACACTGCTCACATAAAGAACAATAAGTGTTCTGAGTCCATTAAACAACACTTATGGTTCCTTTCAATCCCACTGTTAATTTACAGTAGATTTGTTTGTGAAATCCTGAGCTCTCACATGTTGTGTTTGTAAAAAAAGAAATAAAGTTGGTTTAAAAGAGTTGTCTAAAGGAAAATAAATCCCTCCAGGTGTGCCAGGTATACTTGGAGTACATAGATTTTAGCCACACTAACTTTAGGGAAAAAATACTAGATTCAATGCCTTCTGCTTTCAGTTTGGGTTTTACATCTTCATTCTCCTTCTGTATACAGAAAGAAAAATGCCAGTTGTTCTCTAACATCCATGTGTTGAGCTATAAGACCTCTGACAATTTTATGATAAAAAATTGTAAAAACAAGCTTTATAACTATATAAAACACATTGGACAGTCTTAATCAAAATGTTTTATAACCTATTTAGATTTGGGGTTGATGTCAGATTTGCCATCTGCACCTTGGTCTTCTTGGCTCATGAGAGTGAATACAAGAGTCCATTCAGGCTTTCTAATAGTGATGTTCTTATGCTTTTTGCTGCAAGGCAATTGACACCTAATAGTTTCATCCTGCAAGCACCCAGTGTCTCCTCCAGAGCCCTAAACTCTTTAAACCCCTGCAGTAATTTGAATGAGTAAGGAGAGAAACTGGGAAATAAACAGGGTTCAGTTTCTTGGTTTTTAGAGCTGACTTCTCCTAAGCATTATGTAGTGAATGCTGTATTTGATGTAGTCCTTGCAGTTCTCTGCAGTCCTTGCAGAGGTTGTTTGAGCTATTAAATAGCTCAAGCTTTAACACTATGAATTAACAAAACAGTGAGGTGGAAGAAACATGCACTCCCTATTAAAGCTTTGTCCCTGAAAGAGCCCCAGTACCTTCAGAAATCAAGCCAAAAAGCAGACTGAGAAAAATGAGTGAAAGCAGCAGGAATTTAAAAAGCAAATGCTACATCAAAGGGACAGGAAGGAACTGCTCTAACACTGCTGTGATTGCAACTGGGCACAGTCCCAGGAGGCTGGGGAATAAGCACCTCCAATAAACAGAGCTGTTTCTGTACAAAGTACTTACAAAGCCTTGGTGAAATATGGAAATATGCTTGGTAAAAGCTGACAAGCATGCTGGTATCTCACCCTCACAAGCATTTACTCAATCATCAAGCCCATTAAGGACACATCTTGCTACCAGCATATGAACCCCTGTAAAAAGGATGTCCCCATGAAATCATTCTCTGAGAGCTAACCAGACAAAGGCATTCAGATATGCCAAAAGGCCCTGTGTAAGAGCATGAGGCTTTGAAATGGATTACGGGGGGGAAAAAAAAAACAAACAACCAAACAAAAAAACCCACAAGGCTTTTTTGCACATTATTTTAGCTTAATTCCTTCCAACTGAATGAAACGACAAACCTAAGGGTAGTTACACTGACCGTACAACACCAAAGCAAATTACTAATTAGCTATTCATTCTTCATTGAGTACTCCAAGAAAAGGAGAGTATTTAATTCTGAGAATCACCATCCAGTCCTGCCTTGCACCCTGATGATCACGATGCAAATAACCACTGTGACTTGGCGTAAGTTACTTGTTCCACTGTAAGCGTTCCCAAACCTCAATCTGAGAAACAGAAGCACAGGAAGAAGTGCCTGTGCTTTTCTTTTACTGAATAGGTATGTGCCTTGGGACGTAGATCACTCCTAAAAAGCAAGGAAAGGGAAGTGTCTGATGGCTCCTTATGTGTGAGCCATTTGTATAGCTGCCCAGCCAGAGCCACGGACAGCCCTCTCCGGATTTATGATGTGCACACTGAAGCCATGATTCTGCAAACAGTTTTGCATGTGCTTGCTTTTAGGCAAATAGGCTATTTCCTATGGTTAATTTTACATATGAGTGGATGATCTGTGCCAGTAAATTTTAAAATATACAAAAGAGGAAGAAAGCACAGGATTTCTGAGAAATAAAACACAGTAGATCCCAGAGGGTCACAATCAGTGGCACAGGGACTAGTTGGAGGCCTGTCAATAGTGGTGGTCCCCAAGGTTCAATACTGAGCACATGATTGCTTAACCTATCATTAGTGACTTGGACAAAGAGACAGATGCCTCCTCTGAGAGTCTGCTGATGGCACAAAGCTGGGAGGAGTGGCCGATAGCCCAGAGTGCTGTGCAGCCCTTCAGAAGGACCTCGACAGGCTGGAGGGAGGGGCAGAGAAGAACTGTCTGAAGTTCAGCAAAGGCCAATACAGGGTCCTGCCCCTGGGGAGGAATAACCCCGGGCATTATCACAGGCTGGGGATTGACCTGCTGGGAAGCAGCTGTGCAGAGAAGGACCTGGGGCTCCTGGTGGACAACAAGCTGTCCATGAGCCAGCAGTGCCCTTGTGGCCAAGAAGGCCAATGGCATCCTGGGTGCATTAGGAAAGGTGCTGCCAGCAGGTTGAGGGAGGTGATCCTGCCCCTCTACTCAGCCCTGGTGAGGCCACATTTGGAATGTTGTGTCCAGTTCTGGGCTCCTCAGGACAAGAGAGGCATGGAGCTCCAGAAGCAGGTCCAGCAGAGGGCAATGAAGATGATGAAGGGACAGGAGCACCTCTCTTACAAGGAATGGCTGAGGGAACTTGGCCTGTTCAGCCTGGAGAAAAGACAACTGAGAGAAGAATTCATCAATGTCTATAAATATTTGAAAGAGTGGTGTCACGAGGATGTTTCCAGGTTCTTTCTGTGGTCCCAAGCGACAGGACAAGGAGCAACAGACAGAAACTGGTGCTCAGGAAGTTCCACCTGAATATGAGGAAGAACTTCTTTTTTGTGTGTGTGACTGAGCACTGAAACAGATTGTCCAGGGAGGGTGTGGAGTCTCCCCTGCTGGAGATACTCAGGAGCCATCTGGATGCAATCCGTTGCCATGTGTTCTAGGATGACCCTGCTTGAGTAGGGAGGTTGAACCAGATGATCCACTGCGGTCCCTTTTAATCTTACCCATTTTGTGATTCTATGTTTATTAAGTAAAAACAAACAAAAAATAATGCTTTTCACCCCCACCGCAATAATAATAATAATAATAATAATAATAATAATAATAATAATAATAATAGTAATAGTAATAAAATAATAATAACAACAACAAAAACAACTTGAAAAAACCCAATACTCACATGCATAAATGAAGGCTTGTGGTGCTTTGGAAGGAACAGAACTGAACAGTAGGGCCATGCTATTAATTTTCAGAGAGATAAAAAAGGGCTAATCGCTAACTGACAACCATGTGATAGGAGCAGACTTGCTGATGTGTGTGTTCAGAGTGCAGAATGAGAGCTGATGTGGGGTCCTTGCAGGGCACAGCATGTCTTGTAGAGAGAATTGGGAAAAAGCAGCTCAGTGTTGATCTTAAGCTTTAGATACTCAGGTCTCCCATCTGTGAAGGGGATAGCAGAACTTTCATGTCTCGCCAGAGAGAGCATGATAATGGAAGCCATAAAGAAGCACCATGATAATGGAAGCAATATATAAGGACTTAATGGGCTGAAAAATGATGTTGTGTGACCCAAACCACAGTAAAGGTTTTAGATGTTCCTTGTGTGGATGCATATTTTCATGCCTCTTCAGCTGTTTTTTGATCAAATTAGAAAACAGAGTCAATAAAAGGTTGGCATGACAGCTCTCTGAATAGCCAACAGAAAGTGAGTTTTCCCCTAGCAGCTCATTGACCCAGCCTGTTTTCAGAACCCTTGTTAACCAAAGACATAAGTAATACAGTACAACACAACTGACAAGACCAAACACAATATTGTTCTCTTTGATCTGTGCTCCAGATCTTTTATGTGCCATTTGAATATCAATCTACAGCACACCCTTCTCTTATTTGCCGTAGAATATGCAATGTACTGCGATTTGTGATGTTGATCAAAGGAATGACTTGATTGGGGTGATTAAAGTAGGAAAGCAGACCCATGTGTTTCTCTTTTTCACAAGTGCACACAAGGGACAGAAATTAATGAGAACTATATTGGAGCTGAGGAAGCATCATACCACCTACCCACCTTGGTCTGCAGGACTGTAAGCACAAAAAGGGCTTAGGAAAGAGCATGCACATCTTAAAGCATTCAATTCTATTTTCAAATGCAGAAAAAGATTTGCCACATGGATTGTAATGAAGGCAGGAGGACTGGGCTAGTACCTTCAGGTAGAAAACTTGTTTGGGATTCCTTTGATGAGGATATTTGTGACAAATCACAGCATATTTCAGGAAGCCAGAATTACTGCAGAAATCTTTAGCTTTACACATCTCCTGAGCTTGTTTTCTATAGTTTTTGGAAGGAGATTCTTTTTTGTTGTGTTGTTTTTTGGTTTTGTTTTGTTTTGTTTTTTTTTCCCCTTTGGTTGGTTGGTTGGTTGGTTTACTGGGTTTGGGGTTTTTCTAATGTTTCTCAACATTGCTGCCTACTATTTGTTGTGTGGTAACCTCTTGAGAGATTTGATCCTCAGGATATAGGAAATGTTCAGCAAATTTTCCTTGATCTCCTACATCTCAGGGAGCTCCTTGACATTTTAATCATACATTTTCTGTATGATTTTTCACAGCAGCTAGTGAAGTTTTTAGGAGCTATAAGTAACCTTCCCCATCTCTGAGCTTACCTCTGAAAGAGCAAAATCTATTGAAAGAACTCTGTGTAGGCATCTCACATCCTAGCTCCTCACAGTCATTTCTTCAAATCAATTTTAGCACTGTTTTGGTGGGTTTTTGGTGTGTTGTGGTTATTTCTTTGGGGTTTTTTTGGGGGGGGGGTGGTTTTTGGTTTTGTTTTGTTTTGTTTTGTGGTGTTTTGTTTTGGTTTTGCTTGGTTGGTTGGTTTTGGTTTGGTTTTGTGGGGTTTTTTTGTTTTGGTTTGGCTTTTGTTTGTTTGTGTTTATTTTGTTTTAAAGGAAAACGTGCAGCTAATTCAATTCAGTGGTGCATACAACAGTCATAGAGAGAACTACTAGTACTCAGCTTTGTGTTTGCACGCGGGGAATACAACTTAGGCCTCCCGGGCTTGTGTATTGTGTGATTCCCACAAGATGAAGCCAGTCTAACAGGCACTTGTGTAACTTTAAAGACAGTCCTTGAAATTCAAATGTCATATTAGAGGCAGAAAGATTGAAAGAAATACTAACTCTGAAAATGGAGCAAGCACATTGGGGCTTTTAGCCACAGTAGTTTCAGAGTGATCCTGAAACTTCTCACTTGTCAGCATAGACAAAAAAAAAATTCCTCGCCATGGATGAGCCTACAGGCTTGTGTTCAGATATAATTTTCAAGATGTTCTGCAGTGGCTCCTCTCCCTAGAGTGTACTCACATTTTCTTTGCATGAAAATGAAGGCATGTGAGTATGGGTGGGACTTAATGATGCAGTTCACAGTTCTGTCCATCTTATTATTTTTCAGATGTAACATAGAAAACATAGGCATAAATGGGTTTTTTTATCATCTAGATTAAAATGGTTCAATTTTTTTCTAATAATATACTATAGATCTCATTTCCCCCTATTTAAGCATAAATTAACAATTTTCAAGAATTTTAGGAAAAAAATTCTAAAATTGTGTTTTAATTGAGATTTTTCTATTTAAGTACTATGTTATTAATAGATTATAAACTTAACAAACTCTAATGTATAAATCAGACACTTTGCTAGTACATTAGATAAAAACTGCCTGAGAATAAATAGATCATACTTTGCAGGTTCTTCTTAACAGCATGACTTTGAATAACAGATATATTTTTTAGAGTGCTGTGCGGAAAATTAGTCAACCCAGAAAATACAGATAATTTGTTTATGTAATGGCATGTATGAGCCAAAAAGAATTTTCAGCTGCTTTTAGATCTTGTGAAAATGTTAGAATTTTTCCTAAAACCTATGGGATGTTTTTTTTCAGTGAAATCTGAATCTTTTTAATAAATGTTAAGAAGAACACAACATTCAGAAGCTGCTGAACCTCTTAAATCATTAGCAAAACAACATAGATAGTGTAACCCCCTTGATTCCACAAAACATTCTGAAAGGTTAATTCTCATAGTAACATAACCATGGTTTAGCTACCCCTTATATGCTTGCTATCATAATGCAAATTTGGCTTTTGGAATGGATTGAAAAATTCACAAGTCCAACTAGACCCTTTTCTACCAGACACTACTTTTTTTTTTTCTTTTTTTTTTTCCCCCCTTTTTTTTTTTTTTTTTTTTTTTATTTTTCTAAAAGCCTCTGCAAGTAAAGAATTGAATTTGAGATCTCCAGTACTATGTCAAGTTCTGGGTTGCCCAGCACA
>WEIT01005641.1:39595-50742 GCA_013389985.1 Dryoscopus gambensis
AGGTTACCTGGGCATGCTGAGTTTCTCCTTTCAGTAGATCTCTGCACAATTTTACACGAACAACAATTTACTCTCTGTTCTCTGGAAGATTGCTTTATCAGAGAAGCACTCCGGTGAAGGGCTGTGGGTGACTCATATATCCTCTGTAAGGTGACAGTAACAGCGTGTACCCACAGACGTAAAATCAGCAGTGAAACTGCTTCTCTTAAGGCAGTGTTATTCTGTCTCTGAAAGTATTTCTCATATGATAGTAATCCAATCGACAGTACCAGAACTTCTTTTACTTTTTCCTTCATTTTTCTAGCAGTTAATCAGTGTGTCTTTTAATGCTCGATCTAATGAGTTTATTGATGACAAGGACTCTCCTATGGTCCTCAGGCAGTTTCTCTGCAGTGCTATCAAGTATACTTGAAATGCAAATCTAATGATAAGGACATCAGAGTACAGCCTTTGCTGTTTGGTGTTGAGAAGCGGGACTGAGAAGACCAGCAAGTTACTTAGAAGTGGGTGTAATTCCTACACGGAAGAAATGAGACTATTGCACTGCACATCTGTCCAATAGGGGATTTGATAATTATAAACACTGGTTTCTTACAGATATGTAAAAACCATGGTTCTTCATGAGATCACAAAGAAATTTCTTTGCTATTTTGACCTGACTCAGATCCGTAAGTTTTAGTAAATAAAGTTCATGAACTTTATAGAATTCCAAACTTTTCTAAAGTTTGAAGAATAGTTTAAAGACAAGTTACTGTTACTGAAAAATCAGGCCATTCATATGTAAATATTAACTGTTATGTTGAAAAACAGAATTTGGTATCATGGTTTCTATATAAATTGATGTTGCCTGAGTGATTCAGGTGGCCAGGTCATATTTTCAGCAGTGATGTCTGATATTTCATTTACTAACTAGAGATATTTACAGCATGATATTTCTGTCATATTAATGACTCTTAGAGACCTGAATTTCTTTAAGGATTAGAATGTAAAGGACTTTTGAAAATAGAATTTAACCTTCTAAATTGGTGTCACCTTCAATGATAAGAATAATGCATAAGTAAATTTATAATAAAGTTATATTTGTTTATACATTTATAAAAGATATAAACTGGTAAATTGCCCTATATGGCTTCAGCATAATGATGACTACTGGGTAAGTGGATAGTTTATCAATAAAATCAATCTGTTGGGCCAAATTGGTCATTCAATAGATTAGACAGTCACCTACTACCTTCAGGGGAGGGTTTACTGGGTCTAAATGGGGCAAACATCAGTGCTTTCATGTCAAGTACTGTGCAAGCACAAAGTATTACCATACAGCTGGAGATTGTAAGACAGAAGTTAGGATACAAATGTGTATTGTATAAATGAGAAAGTGAAATATGTTTTATTTAGTTCCATCCTTCCTTATTCCTTCCACAGCTCACTTTCTGAGTAGACCCTATCCAACACTAGTTGAGATACTTTGGAACACTTGTTAACTTAGTTGATAAAGCCACACTATGGTGCTGCTGTTCATAAGATTAAATGAATATGTATACTGTAACTAATATATTTTCAACTAGAACACATATCTTTTATGGATAAATTACTGTGATGAATAATAGAATACAGCTGCTTAGAGATTTTTTGATACCTTCTTTTTTGCACATTTGTGCATTTCTCAAGCTTCCTCTTCACCCAGTCACCAAGCTTTGCCACATCTCATTCTGCTATTACAACTATTTTTTGCCAGTTATTTTAAGACATTATTATTCAATGCCTATAGGTAATTTTACTCTGTGATAATATTACCTGTCCTAACTCCACTTTTTCTTAATCCTTGGTGAAAATGTTTGTTTCACAGTCCTTTAACCATGTTTGTGGATCTTTTACAAGTTTCTACCAATGTAGCAATATTCTTTCCTTGCAGTGCAACTGTCAAAAAATGAGGACAGCAACTATATTTCAACCACATCTCTACTAAACACAGAGATAAGATTTCTAGTTTTAACCCCTTTTCTTGGAGATTAATTGGTATAATAAAAACTTGTAATTCTTTTTTAAATGAAACACATTGATTGACCTGCTGACCTTTTTTTAGTAACTGAGTCCAGATTGAACAGATCCATTTTATTTTCATGAACAAAATCAGAATGAAAGACCCATCACTAGGCAGATAACTTCCAAGAGAACTGCATCTATCACCTAACCAGACTGCTACCACTGCCCTGCCTGGCGGGGTGTCAGGTTACCCTGACTCTGTCAGGTTAAACCAGTGTTTCTGTATTATTGCTTTGTTATATATATATATTAGTAAAGAACTGTTATTCCTATTTCTTATATAATTGCCTGAGAGCCCTTTAACTTCAAAATTTTAATAATTTGGAGGGAAGGGGGCTTCCATTTTCCATCCCAAGGGAGGCTTCTGCCTTCCTTGGCAGACACCTGTCTTTCAAACCAAAACAACCATCTAAAAAGAAAGTATTTCAGGCTAAAGCTACAGTTTCTTAGCCAAAGGTAAGGCAGATAGGATCAGCTGTACCTTGCATTTTTAACAACACTGAAAAGACTAGTCTGGTTAGAAAATATCTGTTAGAAATTGCAGCACAATCACTTCTGAGTACGTTTAAGTAAAGGAATGTGTCAATTAAAACTATTTCATAGAGTGTTTATCACGCTATAAAACCGTATCATAGAGATTTATAATGCTCTGACTATCTCAGCAAGTCCTCATCTATAAACACAGGGAAGATGCTCTTGAAATCCAGCCCAGGTTACCTTATGGTGGTGCATCAAGATTTCTAAGTGCTCTTGACATGGTCTCCCTCTGATACTCTTAAATATTGGGAAAGTTTTTTTAATGTGTCACACAGAAGAATTCCTCTTATTAAGATATTATAAAAGATATTAAGACTATGAAAATTATCTTACTTCACTCATCAAATACAAGGTGTTTATTTGGCTCCTGAATCAGTAGTTTTAATGAGCAGAATTTAAAAGGTTTTCTTTTGGTTCACATGAAACATTATTGTAGGGACTTACAAATTACCTCTGTATAACTCTCATTTATAGAAATGTGTACATGTGGTGCTAAAGCTTTCCTGGTATTCTAGAATGAAATCTTCTAAGGATCATCAATATTGTACAAGTGTCTAAACCAGTTTTCCTGTTTTCCTCTAAATCTGCAATAATTGCTTAACGATTTTTAAATATTAAACCAGAAGGCAGAAAAGAATGGAAGGACCTGGACAAGATAGCAAATAAAAATAATTAACGATTCAAGCTGAGCGCTTAATACTCACTGTCTGGCCCTTTAAAAAAAGTTTCTTCAGCTTAGGAAAATTCAGTTATGATGCAAGTTCACACAAGTATCTGAGTATGAAAATATACAGATATGTACCCACTGGGATTTTCAAGAGGAGTTAAGTGTGTAGAGGTTCTTGCAAGGAACAACAGCAGCATTTTTACAAGGAAGGCAAGCATATTTTTATAAAATTTATCCTAATTGTTCAAGTGTCTTACAAAGCTGAGCAAAGCTACAACTAAAGCTGAGTGAAAATTAACTCAAAAAGCATTAAAAGCGAATTTTTTTTGAGTGGCTCAGTGAGTAGGCTCAGCTGAAACCACTTTAGCTCTCATTCTGCTCATATATTAACCCCTTTCCTTATGGTGTAATGCAGTCTTATATGCTGCCATTCTCATGGTGCTTTGTTTCCTTTCACACAAAATGAGCAAAATAAAATTCCTAAAACATTTCAAAGGACCATATTTTTTTTGGTTTCTGGTCCTGAGTGGACTTTGGTTAATTAACTAAAAATCAATAAAAGATTCCTGTGGGTGTTATCCTTGAGACAGGGTGAAGGATTTCAATCAATGTGATATTTCTCATTCTCCTCAGAGAAACAGAGGTATGATTACAATGGTTGTTCTGCTTGATAAGGTTTTTTATTTTTTAAAATTTTTTTAAAAATAAGTGACCAGTTTTAATCCAGGGACAGATCTACATTCAAATTGAGGCAGAGCTAAATTTCAAATTTTTCCCCCTCTCCTTTTTCTACATCCCCCTTCCTTTTATGATTAGGTAATCATACTGGACACTGTGTTCCAAAGTGAATGGAGTAGGGGTCATTTAAACCCTGTAGAATATCAGGAACTTTTCAGAAGCGTTAGTTGACTATATCTTCAGCAAACTTTTTAAGTGCTTTGACAAGTGGGACTTGGCTCTATGGAAAGGGCAGTAGGGCTCATTATCATCATTATGATTATCATTAGATATTTGTGCTCACAGATGCAAAAAAAAAAAATGTTTCATGATCATATTTAGGAAATCAGAAGCAGGATCAACTTCTGAAAGTACCACATCTATTGAATATGTCTCAGCTGCTACCTGCATTGGGATGTAGCACCACGGACAAGTCACCCCTTTCTTTTCATGACATGAATTGTAAATGATTCCTTTCCCCATATTAACTGGAATTACCACACTGTTAAGAGTCATGGTGAAAATCAAGAGACAACCATCTTCAACTAAGTATCCTTGCAAGGGGAGCAGTAAACTCAAGGTTGCCTTGTTTTCTGCATAGAACTCAAGTGGGTGTTGATACACACATGCACAACCACATGAAGTATCTTCAGCCTCAACACCTGAACCTTTCTGATTTTTACACAGCAGATTAAATGTCACTGTGCTAGAGTTGGAGCTGTCTCTTAATGGAGCTGCTATATAGTATAAATATTTATATAAAAATATAGCTGTATGTATAAAATACATATTAAATATAGATACATAGCATTATATATTATAATAAATATATCAAATTGAATTAAGTGACTGAGGAAGATGTGATGTTAAAGGAGTGATTAATCTTCATTTAATTTGAGATTAAATTTAATTTAATTATTTTTCTTGGAATAATCCTATGGGAACAGGTGCTGCAAGGAAAAAGAGTCCAAGAGAGTATGTTGATATCCAAGAGTCACTTCCTTTAGGCTCAAGAATGTTCCATCCCGATGAGCAAGAAACTGGGCAAAGGGGACAAGATGAATAAAGAACTCCTGTCATTACCCAGGCATAAACAAAAAACACACAGGAGATGGAAGCAGGGCCAGGCCACTTGGAATGAATATAGAGAGGCAGTCAGAGCAAGTAGAAATGAGATAACGAAGGCCAAGGCCTGTCTGGATTTAAATTGGGCCAAGGATGTCAAGGACAACAAGAAGGGCTTTTTCAAATACACCAGTAACAAGAGGAAAAGAAAGGATTATATGGACCCATTACTAAATGGAGGGGGACCCTGGTAACAGAGGATGCAGGGAAGGCAGAGCTATTTAATGCCTTTCTTTTCACTGTTCTTCATTGACAATACCAACTCTCTGGAATCTCTGGCCCAGAAGACCAGGGTAAAGGAATGTTGGGAGGAAGATTCCCTTGCTCCAGGAAGATTGGGTTAGAGAACACCTAGCAAAAGCTGACATCCACAAGTCTATGGGCCCTGATGAGATGCATTCACAAGTGTAGAGAGAGTTGGTAGACATTATACTGAGGGCACTCACAATCTTTGAAAGGTTGTGGCAGTCAGAAGAGGTGCCTGAGGAATGGAAGAAAGCAAATGTCATCCTGGTCTTCAAAGAGGGCAAGAAGGAGGACCCAGAGAACTACTGTCCAGTCAGCCTCACCTCAATACCTGGAAAGGTGATGGAGTGCCTCATTCTGGAGGCCGTCTCTATCCGCTTGAAGGACAAGAAGGTGATCAAGAGCAGTCAGCATGGATTCACTAAATGTAAATCATGCTTGATGAACATTCTTGCCTTCTACAATGAAACAGCAACCCGGGTGGATGAAAGGAGAGCAGTGGATATTGTGTACCTTGACTTCAGCAAGGCTTTTGACACTCTCTCACAATATCCTGACCGGCCAACTCCGGAAGTGTGGACTGGATGAGTGGTCAGTGGAGTGGATTAAGAACTGATTGAAAGCACAGCAGATCCCAGAGGGTCACAATCAATGGCACAGGGACTAGTTGGAGGTCTGTCAATAGTGGTGTCCCACAGCGTTCCATAATGGGCACAGTATTGCTTAACTTGTATTCAATGAATATCAATGACTTGGACAAAGGGACGGATGCCTCCTCTGAGAGTCTGCTGATGGCACAAAGCTGGGAGGAGTGGCTGATACCCCAGAGTGCTGTGCAGCCCTTCAGAAGGACCTCGACAGGCTGGAGGGAGGGGCAGAGAGGAACTGTCTGAAGTTCAGCAAAGGCCAATACAGGGTCCTGCCCCTGGGGAGGAATAACCCCAGGCATTATCACAGGCTGGGGATTGACCTGCTGGGAAGCAGCTGTGCAGAGAAGGACCTGGGGCTCCTGGTGGACAACAAGCTGTCCATGAGCCAGCAGTGTGCTTGTGGCCAAGAAGGCCAATGGCATCCTGGGTGCATTAGGAAAGGTGCTGCCAGCAGGTTGAGGGAGGTGATCCTGCCCCTCTACTCAGCCCTGGTGAGGCCACATTTGGAATGTTGTGTCCAGTTCTGGGCTCCTCAGGACAAGAGAGACATGGAGCTCCAGAAGCAGGTCCAGCAGAGGGCAATGAAGATGATGAAGGGACGGGAGCACCTCTCTTACAAGGAATGGCTGAGGGAACTTGGCCTGTTCAGCCTGGAGAAAAGACAACTGAGAGAAGAATTCATCAATGTCTATAAATATCTGAAAGAGCAGTGTCAAGAGGATGTTTCCAGGTTCTCCTCTTGGTGATGGCAAGCAATAGGACATAGGTAACATGAGGAAGAACTTCTTTACTGTGTGGGTGACTAAACACTGGAACAGATGGTCCAGAGAGGTTGTGGGGTCTTCCCCACTGGAGATAGTCAAGATCCATCTGGACACAATCCTGTGCCATCTGTTCCAGGATGACCCTGCTTGAGAAGGAAGGTTGGATCTAAGACATCAGGACCAGATGACCCTCTGTGGTCCCTTCCAGCCTTACCCATTCTTTGATTCTGTAACTGCCTAAAAGTTCATTATCTGATCTGAAATACTTACAGCTCTCCCTATATTCTTTTGAGAAACTAGGGCATCTCCTGAAACGCATTGCTTGTATTTTAGCCACCAGTTTTAGGACTGAATGCGCACCTCTGCCTATCTCCTTTCCTGGACTGGTGTGAGAACCAGAACTCATTCAGACTAGGTTCCTACATATGTATGTCTAAAGATAGGGGACATAACTGCCTTGAATGGCCTGAACAGTGAAGGGTCACATCCAAATAATTAAACTATTTATCTGTGATGGACACCACTTTCTGTAATACAGACACTGGAACAGGCTGCCCAGAGAAGCTGTGGATGCCCCATCCCTGGAAATGTTCCTGGTCAGGCTGCATGGGGCTTTGGGCATAGTCTAGTGAAGGGTGTTGCTGCCCGTGGGAAGCAGGTTGGAACTTTAAGGTCCCTTCCAACGCTAAACATTCTATGGTTCTATGATTCAATGATAAACAAAGGAAAAAAATGCAAAGACCTTACTACTACTACTCCTGTACCAGGTTCGTCTAAGTTTGGCATTCTCTTCCCTTGGTGGAGGAATGCTCCAGACAGGTGAAACACAAATATTTTGGATATAATTGTATCACATGATGTATAATTTTCTTCAAAAATGTAGCTCATAATTACTATTTACTTCACAGTATGAAGAAAAACACCAGTAACAATCACAGTGTTGTCTATACTATACTAAGCTGCAAAGCTGATCCTTTTTACAGAACTTTTGTTTTCCATGCACAGTTTTCCAATAGAATAGCCTGCAGCACTAATTTCCATGCGTGAATTGTATTCCATGGAGATATTTTTCTGTAAACCACTTTTTCCTTCCTCTTTAAGAAAAATCAATTTTTCTTCCAAAGCTAGATTAATAAGCTATACCTGTTATAATGAATCCCTTTTACTGTTTCCCTCAGGGGCTTGAACACCTTCTAGAATGGTGTAAATTAAAGTGAGCCCAGGTACTTTCTGGCGCTTTCCATCTCCTGCTGTTTTCTTGGTTTTGCCTTTGCTTTTTCCTATCCACTTGTTCATTTTCTCTTACTCTGAACATCAGGTATCCTCCTGTTTTGCCACTGTGCCTGCATTTGTGGCTCTCTGAATATCAACAAGCAAAATAGAACACAAAATAGAAGAGTGGACTTTACCCAGGTTTAAATGCAAAATATATTTTTCCTCTATTCTTTCTAATTCTGCTTTAGGAGTGTAGAATCACTTAATAGTTAAAGTATAGCAATTTTATATACAGTTATATATACAGTTTTATATCTGTTTTGATTACCATTCCACCCTGCCAAGTTTTGGCTTTGGAGTTTGATTGTGATGCTTCCAGAAGATTCTTTAAGATTATTCTGCACAGAATAACTTTTTTTTTTCAGATGTGCAAGGTCCTACACCTGGGTTGGGGTAATCCCATGGACAAGTACAGGTTGAAAGAAAGAATAATAATAATATGCTCTCTTTCTTGCCTCCTTTTGAAAATTTTTATCAAACAGCCAGATATAATTTGAACTTTACAGAAATAGGATTAAAAAAGAAAACATTTAATGAAATAAATTTTAATACATTTCCTAGCTGTGTACTTTTCTGTTTTCCTTAGCAATCATTTCTTGATTGCCACACATAACCATGAACTTAACCTGACCCTATTGCCCTAAGTGTGCACATAGATCAAATGTCATTTCTGAAACGGGTACTATTCCTCACCTATATAAGGATGTTGCTATAATGTAATATTCATTCAGTTACTAGGTAACAGCATTTCTCTTCCAAAACCAGGAGTAGAGGTTATTTCGGGCTTTTGCACCCTAATATTGGGAGCCCATTTAAGAAATACTTATGATATTTCTAAGAAACCACTTAGTACTGGAACCAGTCGTAAGAAACATGGCTGTAAGGGATCTCAAGAGCTTGCTTATTCCATGCTGTTCGCAAGGGGGATCCCTAACCCATTCCTTACAGACATCTGTCCAGTCGGTTCTTAGAGACCTCCAGTGATAAACATCCCACATTCAGGAAGTCTACTGTGATGCTGAACTGTCCTTGCACTTAGAAGACTTTTTCTTATGTTTAAGAATTATTTACTTTGCTCTAATTTGCACCCATTGCTTGTTGTTGTACCTACAACACACAGGGAGAACAGTGCATGCCCTTCTTCTCCATAGCCAGCCTCTTTCTGTCATAAAAGGGAGAGTTTTACTTGTTCTTTCTAAGTAGATGTAGAAAATATCTGGCTTTGCATAATACACTAGCTGTTGAGTGTATACTTACAATGCCCTCTACTGGGTGGAAATGTGAGATTTTAACAGAGTGCTTGTACCTGGTTAATAGCTAGTAATTTATCTAAATATATATATTTATATAAACAAGATGCACAAGCTACTGCAGACCTTTCTAAGAATGATTTTGGTCAATACTAAACAACAGAAGACATGTTATCTCCTGAATTTTTCTATAATCTTGTACAAAGAGGCATCTGAAATGCTAAGTTCTTAATTTATCTTTGTTACCCTCAAACTAGTCTATATATGTGTTGAGAATCAAAACTACAAAGGAACTTCTTCCATTGAAACTTTTAAAAATGTTATTGATTGAGGCCAGTTTTTGAAATCACTTCTTATCATGGTGGAAAACAGAATTGAAGAAAATATTAAGAATATTAGTGGTGAAATGCATTGCCAGTAGCTGGGCCTTTATTTGGAGCAAGAAGAGAATCATTCTGTTAAGAGGACTGGCACCTCCTCTTTCCATTTTACTGCAAACTAAAATACCTTGCTTCAAACTGACACCAGCTGATGTCTTGACCTATGGAAAATTGGCTCCAGGCTGAAGCATATTTCTGCATTTGGACAAAGGCACTCCCACAGTAACGACATTTTTATTTCACACAGTGACCCAAATGGATTGGGACTTTTTGTTGTTGTTGTTCCAAAGAGGCTTTAATTGATTAGCTTGCTGGAGGCCTGATGGAAAACTAGTGACAGAATACTCTCAATGAAATAAGTGCTGCCTTTAAAAATATGTTTTTTTATAAACATCTTTGAAATACATCCTAAACTGGTAGAGAACTTAATAGTAATTAGATTTGGAAATGTACATTATGTCTTTTATGTCTATCATTTGTGAACAAATTACTATTTCCTGTGCAGGAAAATTTCAGGATATTTAATTTAGAGTCATTTTTGGTGGCTCTGTAAAAATTGTTTCATTTTACCACATAGAAATGCAGTTCATCCTCTTTACTCTTTTTTAATGAAAAGATAAATGTTCCCTTGGCTAACTGAAATAATTAAAAAATCTCCCCAAACAAAATCCCCTGATCCTGTGTTCCTGCTTTTTTTTAATTGTTGTTTGTTTCTTGTGGTCCTGGGAGGTTTTATGGAGGGAAGCTGAGCTATAGGACCCATTCAGTCTCATGGCTCAGCAGAAGAAACATTTCCAATGCCTCCATCAACTGCCCCTTGTGCAAAGCCACAGAGGTGACACAGGTTTCTCTAGGGACATAATTCACATGGGACAATCTTTATTGCTGGTGACAATGTGCAAAGTGGAAATAATCAAGCCTGTACCTTAGCTCTCAGGCTGAGTGTTCAGGGCTGACAGCTGTCGGGGACATCTTGAGAATATAGGCCTGTGAAATAATTGAGTCTCAGCAATCTTCAACACATCAGTGTTACCAAGCTACTTTTCGAAACGCCACTGCATTCAAAATGATTCAAGAGCTGGAATTTCCTCTGAGATTTTCTTTGAGCAAGTTCCAGAGATTAACAGACCATGCATTTGATCTATGTTTCCAGATTCTGTATGCATTTTCTGTTCCATAAGTCGGTTCCTTATATTTTATGCAGTATGTAGCAGACTTATACCTCAGAAAGATAGGTTATCTTACCACTGTTTCTCCCTGCAACATATTTCAGGAGAAAATGGAAAATTCCATAATAAGAAAGGCAGAAAAGTACTTTTGCAGACTATAAACAATTCTCAAACAGTGACACTGTTGACATTGTTGATGTGTAGCCTGAAAATTTCAAAATAAGTTACAAAGAGAATGAATTTGGTAATCTTACTTGCATTCTGTTTCTTAAGCCTTTTGACTATACCCTTGAGTGAAACATGACTGGATACTGAGCCCAGACA
>WEIT01005642.1:929-39930 GCA_013389985.1 Dryoscopus gambensis
AGAAGATTGGACTCAATTAATCAAGAATAAGTACAGGCTGGTCTTTGAATGATCGTTAGGACTGGGACTGAAAATGCTCAAGTTGGTAAGGACAGTAGAACAGAACAGCACAGCCTCAGAGAAATAGACAAAGGATGTTACTTAAGCAAACAGGATGCCAGCTCAGCTCTGCAAAGCAGGAGTCATGCAAAACAACAGTATTGTACTTACTCAAGAGCTGGGGTGAATGAATGGATACCTCAAACATTATGACACTGGATGCTGAAGATCACTGAAGAAGATCTCAAAAGACCATACAAGAGTCACACAAGGGGTGTGACCATGTAAAATAAATTAATACATATACATCGAGTGAGAGGGGGACAGCTCATGAATATGTAATCAGTGTGCACGATAAAAACTCTGTTCACCTGACGCTGGGGCACTCAGAGGAAGGAGCCCCAGAGTGACAGGCATGCTGCAAAAAAGAATGCTTAATTTCTAACATGCAAAACTGTGCTAGAAAGTTGCTATCTCGCTGATTTTGTATCACAGCAAAGTCTAGCCAGGTACACGCTGATGCCCCCTCAGTGTTAGTCTCACGCATTGGCTGCTCTGACTCACCTGGACACGGCTAACCCTGAAGTACCATGTTGAATTTTCTCTGGCCTAGAGTTGCTTTCTGTAACCATCCACGAAAAGGAAATAAAAAAGCTTTTCCTAAGTGTGCAACAGCTCTTCTTTTTGTCTGTGCTGCACTTGCTGAATCTGCAATATTTAACATAACTGAAGCACTTTGTTCTATTTATGAAATGAGAAAAACTTGCAAAAGAGACTACTGCACATAATCATTATTAAAAATATGCAGAGGAAACTTTCCTGCCATTCTCCTGCAACACTCAGATACCAAGAGCTTGAGAAGTAAAATTTAGAACAAAAAGTATATCTTAATGAAAAATCCATGTAAAAACAGTAAGCAATTTTTAATGAGATATCAGAACACTATTTTCCCTGTATGTGACAGGACATATAGATATTCTACATAGCTACTTAAAGGCTCAAACATTTTTAAACAATAAAACTTAATAATTTTTAACTTTTTTATATTTTTGTCACATGATGTGGTTTGAATGCTTGACTTTGGATGTTTTTCATTTTTTAGAGTAATGTAACACCTTGAACTCTACCAGAAATACTCCTGAATTGAAGTGACACAAGCCAAAAAATGGCTATTTTGAGTTGCAAAGTGTGTTCTGGTGTGCAAAACAAGTTTTCACTGAAAATATGTATATTTTATTATGTTATTTATTACTTTTTATTCATGAAATTTCATTTAAAATTTTTAAAAAGTGTACTAGATTAGTTTGTCATCTCTAAGCACCAGAACAGGAAATATAATTTCAGCAGAAAATGTGTTTAAAACTAATACATGAATATTCCTCAACCATGGCTTTAAAGCATTTCAGAAAGTTTTAGTATGATTCATAGAACAAATAGAAGAGAAGACACTGAAATAGAAGAGGTACAACATAATAGAAAAAATTTGACAGTACTTTTTTTTAACATTCAACATCTTTCAAAATAAATCCCATTAAAAATCAAAAAAATGCAATGAAAACTTTAAAGTATATTATGTGTCCAGACAATAACACCCCTTTTTTGAACCACAGATTTCTTACACTGAAACAATTTTTTTTTTTCACTTTGCAGTTAGGCTAATACTATTACTGCACAAGAAGTAACTTTATATATCTGAATGTGGTTGTGTCTAATTTTCTTTATGACATTGTATTTAAACACTTTGTTGATTTTTTTACTTCCACCCAATTATCAAGAAGTTATTTTAAAAAATTATTTAATCAGATTTGGTTATTTTTAATTCTAAATTACTAAGTTTAAAAACAAATGTTCACCATTTTCAGTAAGTATTGAAAATGGTTGAAGCAATTTTTTTTAATGATTAATAGATTTCAATACATTGATTTCTAAGCATATGGAGGAACTTAAGCAAATGAGTTCATCATCAATCTGGCAATTCTAATAGGATGAATCATTCCAGTATAAAGACAGAGACTGAGATTACTCAGTTTGCTGAAATGTTGCAAAATCAAGAGTTCTGTGTTGGAAACAACCTCTGAAACTGAGGATAAAAAGAATGAGAAGGAATTTGCAAATACTTTAAAGCTATTGTTGGTTTAAAGCCTCTGTTAGCACCACAAAGGAATCTATCACTGACTATTTTCACAGGAGTCAGGCACAACATTTTCCAGCCTGCAATGCCTGAGTCAGCATGACTGACTGAAAAATGTTATATTGCTAAGAAATTATGGTAGTGGCATGCAAATAGGTTGAAAAATAAACACAGGTGCAGCATTAATATACAGCTATAGTTAATTTCATCTCAGACCTAAGGTTCAGTTTATTTCACTAAAATCTCCTCTCTAGAGTAATTTCCACTTTTATGGCAAATTGGACAGTGGATCATTTGGGTACCAAAGTTCTTGTGATCTATGGGCAGTGATATGTCATCATTTCTACAGGAGGTGGCCACTTCTGTCCTGAATTACTATTATATCGATCTGTTCTGAAGTGTAAGTAGGATTACTGCTCTGCCGGTGCTCTTGATCAGTTAGAGGGGATCACAAAGTCATTCTCTCTCACATATACCTTCCACGCCCCAAAACATATAATCAATTTCTTGCCTTTCCACAAACTCACATTTTTGGCAATAATTTGCTGAAGCACTCGCAATAGTCCTGCAATCCTTACAAATCTAATGTGCAATCAATATGCTCCTTACCATCATTGTTTTGTACTCTACTCATGCCACAGCTACTCACAGGCCTCGAGATCCCCTTCTGCTCTAGCTGTATCATCTATGCCCTAGGCTTTGCCTCCCTCCTGTTATTTGATATGCTCTGTATTAGATGAAGAATGTTTGCAGGTGTATCAATGGTACTGAGAAACTGCTGAAGAGGACTTCCCTAGAGCAGAACACAAATACACAGAAATTTCAAATCTGAAAAACACCAGCTGTTGACAAGCAATCAGTCTGTCATCTTTGAGACAGGTCACATATATGCCTATGTCTCAAATGCAGTGTGACAGATATGCAGACTTTCCCCAGAAAAATGGTGGGATGCAGTTTTAGAGATGGGGTCTGATCCACATATACAGTAAATACAAAAGGATTTCTTTGCTGCAAGGACTTGATTCCTTCACTCAACAGAGCATCCAAGAACAACTTCTTGAGTATCCCAGAATGTGCAAGGCAATAGTAGTGTAAGCAAAACCACAAACTGCTGTCTGTCTGAAAGACTGGATTCTGGTTCTGGTCAGTGGGAGCTGTGAGTTAATGGGTAGGGCAAGGCTACTGCAGAGGAGAGATGTCTGCCGTTCATCTCTACTTGCACTGTTTGAGCATCAGCGTCACAGGCACTTCGTAAAAAGTTTGTATTAACATTAAAAAAAAATATATAATGATGTTCAACTTCTCTATCAGGATAACAATGGAGTACTAAGAAGGTGACTACCTGAACTGTTTCTTTGTCTGTGTGAAATAGGATCAAATTTCATACCTGAAAAAGCTCAAATTGTCCTGCTATAAATGTTTAAAGCTCAGGTAATGTTCATATTTGTCAGCACTGAGATTTCAGAAAATGGAACCATCCTGGTTGACAACTGCTGACTGCCATATCAAATCACAGAGCTGGTAAGTTTTAGTGTCTTAATTTGCAACAAAAGCTTTACATTTCAGAGAAACTTGTCTCAATTTTGACAGAAATTTTGACTCATTTCACTGTGTGTAGTTATGAAATACTCTATTTAGTACAAGCTAAGAGGACTTCAGGCCATTCATGCTTAATAATCTGAATTTTATGCATTTCTATTTCTTTTTAAGTTCATTCTCTGTTAAGTAGAACAATAGAAAGTAAAAATACAGAAATCTGAAATGTACACTCCTGCCATTTAAGCTAAGATTGTACTGACAAGGCCATACATAGTGGGGGGGTTCTCTTGGCTCAGATTACCTAAAGTTTCCATTGTGTAAGTTTATAGAACATTGAAACAATTATAAAAATCAGGGTGTTCAGATGCTTTGTAAACAATGTGACAGAAAAAGCAGCTGCGAAAAGGAACAGCAAAGTGACTCAAAATATTACTCCAAAGAAAAAATATTTCTAAAGCAGTGCACCACAGGAAAACTTTCCATATTCTGTACCTCAGGAACAAAGGAGAAGAGTTCTGGATTTAATACCATGATTCAGTTCCTCTTATCCATGGTGTCCATAAAACAGGTTTTATAAATCTGCTTTGGGATTGCAAAGTAATGTTGGAGGTTCCTATTGAAAACTGTTGAACTTTCCTCATGGCAGAGAGTGCCATCGACTGTGTTCAGTGATTCTAAAAGACTGCAGCGATGGACTTTCTCCATCACTGTTACGACCTTCTTAAAATTTATCTGGGAAAAGCAAAAGGGAAGTAGGAGAATCAAGAAGCCACTCTGGCATTTTCACTTCTCTCAATGGCTCCCACAACTGTCCCTTAGAGTCTGGGTCTTTGCTGCCCTCATGTGGATGTAGATTTAGGAGTCCTTCAAGGCAGGAAAAGGGCCTCGCTGCGTTCACACTGGACAAGTGTACCTTTGTTACAGTACATTCAAACTTTGCAGGATCTGATGGGATGGGGCTGCACTCAGAAACAGTACGTGTACAAAAAGAAACAAACTATACCAGGTAGTATTGGGCATTTCTATTTGACTTCTTATTTATATTTGTTAAGATCTATTTCCATGACATGGCATGCATGCACATGTATTTTTTTATGTGTTTTCATTGTAAAAATAATATTGGATGTTGTCAATTAATCCTGGAGTAGTAAAACTGATTGCTACTACCAGTAACAAAAATTTCTTATGTGTATTAAGAAAAGAGATATAAAAATGGCACTATAACTGCAGATATATCTATAGATATCTATAGATTCCTATAGATATCTATAGATTTATATACACCAACATCAGAGATAACGGTTCCTTCTATAATAAAGTCATTTCAGCTTGCCCAAAACTTCATAGAAACAAGAATAAAACAATTTTACAATCAAATGCTAGATAACAGAAATCAACGGGCTCAGATCTCTTTTCAGGAGTACCACTGACTGCAAGGAGAAGTTTGAATCCTACCAAAACAACACAGTCTGATGCATATTGACACTGTAGATGGCTTTGTGCACTTCAGAAACACAAATTAAGAGCAAGTATCCAACAATGGCTCTCCACACTTCCTGTATTTAGTGTACTGCTTCTCTTGCTAAGTGCTCGCAAATTTATTAAGAGCAATGAACTGAATTCAGCTAAGGAAAATAGTGCTGAACATTCCTAGTCAGCAAGAGTTGTGACAGCTTACTTATGAGCTAGATTTAACTGTACACTTACTGGGTTTGCATGGACAGGCTTTGGTAGCGGGAGGAGTCCAGGGGTAGTTCCTATGAGAAGCTGCTAGAAACTTCCCTGTACCTGGCAGAGCCACTGCCTGCCGGATCTGAGGCAAGCCCGCTCTGGCCAAGGCCGAGCCCCTCAGCGGTGGTGACAGCACATCTGCAAAAGCCTATACCAGAAAGGAACATGTTCTTGCACAGCAGCAACTGCAGCCGGAGAGGAGTGAGGGTGTGTGAGAGGAACAGCCTTGCAGACACCAAGGTCAGTGAAGACAGAGGTGGCGGAGGGGCTCCAGGCCCTGAAGCAGAAATTCCACTGCACGGAGGACCCCATGCCGGAGCAGGTAGATGTCTGAGGGAGACTGTGACCCTGAGGGAAACCTGTGCTGGAGCAGGCTCCTGGCAGGACCTGTGACCCCGGGGAGAGAAGATCTGTAGTGGAGGAGGTTTGCTGACAGGGGACCTGCACTGGAGCAGTCTATTCATGAGGGACTGCACCCCATGGAAAGGAACCTACACTAGGGCAGTTTAGGAAGAGCTGAAGCCCTTGGGGAACCCCAGGCTGGAGCAGGTGAAGAGTGAGGAGTCCTCCCCCTGACAAGGAAGGAGAGGCAGAGAGAATGTGTGATGAACTGACTGCAAGTCCTGCCTCTCTGCAGGAGACAAGGTAGAGAATTCAGGAATAAAGTTAACCCGGGGAAGAAGGGAGGGGGGAACAGGTTTTTAAGTTTTAAGTTTATTTCTCATTCCTACACTGATTTGATTGATAATAAATTCAAATAATTTTCCCAAATCAAGTCTCTTTTGCCCCTGACTGCGATTGGTGAGTGACCTCTCCCCATCCTTATCTCTCCCCCTTCCAGCTAGGGAGAGGAGTGATAAGAGTGGCATTGATGGGCACCTGGTGTCCAGTCAGGGTAAAATCATCACAATTACTTATGGCACATGATTCAGTTTAGAGTTCCAATCACTAGAGTTCTTTGAGTTAGAACTCATTTTCTATTCAGTCATAGAGAACACAGACTTTTAGTTATAAACTACAATGCAATTGATGGACAGGTCTCTTAATACATTAGAATGTATTCCTTCTGAATAGAAGGAACTTTCAAATGTTATATTTTTTAAATCCTAAAGGGATCTTTTGTCAATTTGGAAAAAGGCAAAACATTTGATTTTATAGGAAGGGAAAACAAAAAATATAAGGAGAGAATAATTTACAGAGTTACCCTTTATAAAGCAATTTCAAACACAGCCTGTCTCTCTCACCCAGCCCGTCTCTCTCACCCAGCCCCCTCTTTCACTTTACTGCTAGTTAAATTGATATTTTTGGTGTCATTTTCCTCAAAAATATTGAATAACGTTACTGAGTCAATATGTGAAGGCATTTAAAATGTCCTTAAATCATTAAAATGTTATGCTGAAATAATAGTATTTATTGAGTTCCACAAAATGAACAAAGAAACAGTTAAAATTCTGTGTATTCTGTAGTGTGTTAGCACAGGAAAATTGAATTGTATCATAACTCCTACTAAAGAAATATGAATATGAAGAAATTCCAAGAGAAATAATTAAAATATTTACATTAGTAATGCCAGTATGTGATGATAATTTCTAATGAGCCATCTTATGTTATTTAACTTGCATCTTAAAGCTTTATATATATAAAAGAACCTAAACCAGCAGTGAGCCACTGCAGAATATTTTTTCACTGTTTCTTGAAAAACAGCAAGGAAAAACCATCCAATGTTAGTTGCTCTGTAATTTTTCCTACTGTGAACAAACTAAGCATCTAGTCTAAGCAGTTTTGATGTACTTTTATACTGTCTAAAAAATCCTTAAAATCATTATCAAGCAATTTTTGTAAATGTAAAAAGTCACAGAAACATGGCGTCTGCTGTTCATATGGGATTTTGTAGACGTTCATGAGCTTGGTTTGAGTGTCCTCTGCTCTGGCCAAAATCTATGAGAATGTTATTTGTTTTGGCTCATTATGGATCTGAGCTTAAGAGCACTATGTAAGAATTTATCTGGGAACCAATGAAAAGTCAATGCAGGTATCAGTGCACAGGTTTTTTGTGCTTCCTAATAGGAACTCAAGTTACCTGGCAGGTATATCCTTCTCCACCTCAGACTTCCAACTGGGTCATTTTATGTAGCTGCTAATAATACGTATCAGTAGTTGGCAGTGTGAAAGATAGAGATGCCTGGCGTTGGTCCCTGCCACTGAAATAATAATGATATGTAAGAGCAAAGAAGAAAAGCTTCTGTAAACTTTCATTTTGGCTTGATTTTCTAAAGTGCTTTCACATAAAGTTTTTAGGCACATCAGTTATCTCTTCAATTCTCTAAGAAAATATCCTGTTGTTAAAGGTAGGAATTTGTCCGTACTGAACTGAGGCCAGGAATGGATGGCAAACACAGACCAAGATGACCTTTCTCAACTCTCACAAATTTTAACTGTTTTCCATTTACCTGACTGATAAGTTGGGCTCCATTTTAGAAGTCCCACTGACATCTGTGAGACTATGCACAATAGACCAGCAATCAGTGGCTCCATGTGGGAAGACAAGCTTCTGACAGATTTTAGTATGTTAGAAAATCTCTCCTGCTGCCTGTTTTAACATGAAGGACAGGGAACTATAAGAATTAACAGCCTGAATCGAAATACAGAGATTTTTTTTTTGAACACTCTAGGCAGAAAGAATCCAGTTGTATAAAGCAGCTGAAATTTTCACCATTGTGCAGGCAATTATCAATGAGTCTATATCTCCTCCATCAGAAATGACTATGTGTGAAAAAACAAGACTGTTCTATTTGCTGCCCCATCGTAAGTACTTAAAAATTGTAAAAGAACTGTTGTGGATATGTTATAAAATTGTATTCATATAAGTATTTCTATATTTTTCTTCTTCTTTTTAAAGAACAGTTTCACTCCCTACCTCAAAAATTACTGAATCCTTGATAAAACTGTTTCTTAGTGAAAAACAAGCTCATCAATATGACAAAATAATGATTAAACAGTAATAACCTGCAGACTTTAAAAGTTTAGAAGAGAAGATGGACACGGGGAAAAAAGGGGGTATTTAATTATACATTCTGCTTTCCTCTGTGTTCTGTTTTCTCAGGATGATTTAGTCTCCTTCCCTACTCTGAAATAAGTCAGCTCCAGTGAGTAATGCAGCCTCATTTTAGTCCAGCTGTTGTCATCGATTATGGAGGGAATCTGAAGTGAGAACATGGTATCTTAGGTGTCACAGTGTTGCAGTGCATTCTCTGCAACCTTCCCACCCCGACATCACAGTTCAGTGTTTTAAACTAAGTGGAATAATTCTAGATTTCTGGGAATATTTTCAAAGGTTCACTAGTAGCTAAATAACAACACCCAAAAGAAATGTCAGTTGCCTTAATCCCTCTTAAATTTCTCTGTCTGTTGCAATTCCCTCATCAGTATGACAGAAATAATCCCACTAGTGCTCAGAGTACTTTTTATTATTTTTTAATTAACTAGTATGAGTATGCATAGTGCCCACCACCATATGTACCAATCTGACATCCCCAGTTCCACAGCAGTAACCATGAAATTCAGATAATCCATTCAATAATGCAAATCTCTCAGAGACTTTCTCTCCTTTCAAACTGAGAAAAATAATACCATCCTACTTCAGAGGAAGGAGGAAAAATGTGTTAATTTTTAGGAAGCACTTACCTTTTGAAATGAGTGAGACAAACTGAAACTGCTACTTGTAAGTGGAAGTATACTCTTCAAATCTATTTTTCTTTAGATTTTCCTGATCAGCAATCCCTATTTTTTAATATAAATTATTGAATCAATTATTTAAGCAAAGACAAAAGATGAAATTAAAATAAGTATTGTCCAATTTAAGAAACTTACCATCATTATTCAAATTATTTGTCTGGAGATGCTTAATTACAATTGTGATTACTCTCTGCCCCTCATGCAGACTGTCAATATTCATATAAACAGCCTTTTTTTTTCCTAGAATTTTTGGATTAACCTTTTAGGCAAGCGAGCACAAAATTTCCTTTTAAAGCAACTGAAATACCTATATTTTTAAAAGCACTGTTACTACAACATACACAAGCTACTTGGCTTGCAGCAAGCAAAAGTACATGTGCATTTACACATGCAAAAACCATAAAATACTTGTCTTGATGAATCCAGGAAAGAATATCACACATGTCTGATAGGCCTCATCTATGCTGGCATAATTTAATGCATAGTTATAACAAAATACATCAGTCTTGAAAAACTTTCACAATCTCAGATTCTGGCCTACTGCCAAAAAACTTAAAACATTTTTAAAAGCAGATTGCAAAGCTGCTGATTTTAAGCGTTCTTCTGAAGAAAGACACAAGGCACCAATTACAAAATGTCCTAGTTATACTGCAGTTTCTCTAAGAAAATTATCTTCAGCTTTCAAAATTTCTAAAAGAATTAAAAAGATGATATGGTTTTGCATGTAGTTTTTATTTCATTTCTCTAAGCTCATTAATTAGAGAAACCTTTTTTCTCCTCATTAAGTGTTAATTCGATCGCATGTGTCTATACCATGACTCACTTAAATATGTACATCTTTAACAGAAAAATGTTAGCAATGGGAAATAGATAACAAAACCTTGTGTTTGCATTATCGTCAATTCCTTTAACATGCTGTTAATAAGTTTTATGAATTTAAAGTGTGAAGTAAAGGAAAAGGTGAAAATGTTTCAACTTTCAGAAGCTATTCAGCAGTAGATCCTCACAGTCACAATATATTTGAAAAGAAATGTTTAAGATGTGGAAGGTAAGCCATTCCTTTAACTGAGTTTAAGGCTCATTTGTTGGTTTAATCTGTATATGGAAATTTGCTGTTTATTTTCGATATAAACCCATTTCTTGGTTTATAGTGAAGTAATGAAGACTGGGCTAAACACATTCTGTAGTACAGTTTAATTTAAGTATTTTCTTTCTGCCCAACGAATACTGATGAGCCTGCCTTAAGGGGCATGTAGGCAGATTAGCAATATTAACTGTTTGATGGTGTAATGAAATAACAATCATAAATTTAAAAAAGAAAAAAAAGGAAAAATCAGCAAATCTGGAATCTTTGATTTAAGCAGAGTCATCCAGTCATTGCTTACTCTGTCCCACAGCAGCTTGGAAAAGACCTTAAAGTGGCTCTGTTGATAATTTTATTTCTTCTTCTTTTTCAGTTTCTTGAAGAAAGCAATATGGATTTGGAGTGTTCCTACCATGATTAAAATATGTTTTATCATTTGTTTATCTGATAATTACAGGCAAAAAATTAAACCAACACATTTTAACTGTGCTACTTTCTACTCTCTACTCTTCATGCCAGCTTTCTTATGAGCCAGCTCCCAGCCTAGATTCAGGAAAATCTTTTCAAGATCTCCCATTCTTAATTACATTTTTGGAGAGTTTTACAAAGCAATGTCCTACCTTCCCCTGTGTAAGTGTTTGGAGACTGTAAGTAAAGAGTATGAAAACCTTTCCCACATTTCACCAATCTGTTTGAATAGCCTGTGGAGATACCTGACAGCTGACAAAGCTGGCTTTTGGGAATATTCTAGTTTATAACAGGGACCATGCCACTTGATGGCAAGCCTGAAGAATGACAGGTACTTTTTTCTCCCTTGTCCCCAGATTCCTATTAGCATTTTTCAAACATACACTGAGGGCAGCAAGATACCGTACAAGGATATAAAGTCCTAGGTGAATATATTATACCGCTTCTAATAAAGCACTGTGAAAGGTGATAGTCCCATGTAAACTATCCCATTACTTCAGAGAACTGACATTTAAGCAAGAACTGTAGTTACATGTCAAAGTAAAAGATAAAAACGCTGGTATTTTTCTTGTGTAGATGGAAACTTGTATCCATAAAGAAAGTTTTCATTCTGTTCTAGTCAACATTTAAACCAATAATTATTCATTTTACTGTTAACACTTTACATAAACATAATTGGATGTTCGCTCAACTAATAATCCAAGGCAATGTACTTAAACTGAAGAATGCAGCACTCAATTATTCTCAATTATTCTTGATAGAAGAAGCAGAAGTCATTTACCTCTGCCAGAATGAATAGACTTTCTGAGGGAAAGATGCTGAGAAAAGTAATATCTTAGAGGTGTGTAGATATACAGCCCCATAACAGAAGACCTAATCCCATTTACCAGCTAACCTTCAGTCTGCAGTTATTGATTTGACTGCTGAGATACACTGTGTTATTCCTTTAGGGATTAATCAGCCTTGTTCCAGCAATAATATGGTCAACTTCACTTGAAAATGTGCTGAATAACGAAGAAGATCACAGCAAGATACTCAGCAAACCTGAAGAGAGAAAAAAAATGTAAACTCAACATGACTTTCACATTTACAGAATGCTAATCTAAACAAACAATTAACTGAAAAAGCTAATAATTATGCTCAAATATAGTTATCTTGACATTTACTATGTGCTTTAGTTTTCATCATTCTTAAGATAAAACTTGGCACAGATTTTTAATGAAGTGTAAAAAAAGAGAAAAAATTTCCCTATTCTGTGACAACTCTGAAAATTATTCACATCTTAAATTGGAGGAAGTAGTTTAAAAATTTTATAAGGGCTCCTTGACATCAACAATAATTAATTCAGGACAGAAACCTGAAAACTTTACTATGCTTTATTTAGGTTACTGAAATTAGTTTCAACAATATATTACAGATAAATTACATTTTTTAAACAAAAAATTCTTATTTAGTGAAAAAGTAAAAAATTTAATTAATGACAAACTTTTGCAACCATAACAAAACACTGATTTCTCACTAAAAAGTGAATTGATAATTGTCAAAAAATCTGGTTTCAGCATTTATATTCTAAGATAACCAAAACAAGTACAGGAATCTGGCAGTGGAGGGCAAAGGGGCCTTCCCCACAATATCTCAAACAAATCCAACTAGGAGTTAATACGCGGATACATGGGCCAAAGTTGTGTAAAACATTATGGAATAGAAACTTAGCTGAGTAGCAAATTGACTCTTCATGGCATTGTGGGAGTTGTGGAGGAGAACAAGTGTCCAAGCAGAAGTCCCATAGTGAGCAATGGGGTTTGCACCAGCTATGGTGGGAAATTAAACCCTGGATGCATTTCCTTTCACAAACCAGGGAAATAAAAACCCTCATGTATGATTAATGGATGGAAAAGGTCATTCTATTTCCTACTCTCCTTGTGCAATCCCAGCTGGAAACTAATCCCCACACAGCTGTTCACTCACTCTTCCCTGGTGGGATGGGAGAGAGGATCGGAAGGGTAAAAGACAGAAAACTCATGGGTTGAGATAAAGGCAGTCAAATAGGGAAAGCAAAAGCTGCACACACAAACAGAGCAAAACAAGGAATTAATTCACTGCTTCCCAGGGGCAGGCAGGTGTTCAGCCATCCCCAGGACCATCCCCAGGAAGGCAGGGCCCCATCATGTGTAACAGTGACTTGGGAAGACAAACACCATCACTCTAAAAGCCTCCCTTTCCTTCTTTGTTCCCGTAAGTTTATATGCTGAAAAAGGATGCCGTATGGTCTGGAGTAGCCTTTTGGTCAGGTGGGATCTGCTGCCCTGACTGTGTCCCTTCTCAGCTTCTTGTGCACCCCCAGCATCCATGCTGGTTGGGTGGTGTGATGGGCAGAAAAGGCCTCAGTGCTGTATAATCTCTGCTCAGCAGTAAGGAAAACACACCTGTGCCATCAACACTGTTTCCAGAACAAATCCAAAACATAATCCCATACAAGATAGTATGAAGAAAATAAACTCTATCCTGGCAAAGACCTGCACACATTTACAGGAAATATTCCTAAATACTACATTTGTGAATCACTTCTTGACAATTAATCAGAGTCCATGTTTTAATGCCATTAAAAACCACCAAACAAAACCTGTTTTGACAGTACTTCCATGCAGCATTTGTTAACTTAAGGCTTCTGTCAGCAATTTATTTTGAAGACAGATGATGTATGGAAAGGGGTATTTAGAACTAGAAAAGTACAAGAAAGAAACCTGATTCTTCCCTAGTTTCCTGGGACACAACAGCAGGTACAGGAGAAAGGGAAAGGCCGAGTCACTGCCTTACTTTCTTTGGAGCATTATTCTAATTGCTTGAGAGATCATGTATGCGGAGGAGACAGTAGGCAGGCCACACACCTGGACACATCCAGAGACAAATAGCTTGGGGGAAACAGAGCCACTTACTCCTCACTACTGCTAATTCAGTGCCAGGTTGGACTCCAAGCAATAATGCAAAAAGTGGACAATGCAGACACTTCGACTCTCTATAAGCTGCTTTCTAGATTGCCTCTGTGAAAAATGATTATTTTTTTATCCCCATCCAAAAATATTAAAGCAGTCAGAGGTAGCATGATGAGGTGACTCTATGCAGAAATTGTCTTAAGGTAACAATTTTAAATAGCATTTTTCAGGTGGATAAAACTGCCAACTGAAATTCCAAGATTTTGTGTCCATATAAATTTATGTAGTTTCATAGTAATCTATAGTTTCAACAATTACAGCAATGACAGCCTGAAGCCAAGCAAGGATTTCCCTCGTGCCTCAGACTTCAAGCTGAATATTTCATTTATGTGACACAACTTGCTATGAAAACTACTGTTCTGGCATTACAAACAAAATCACCTTTAATATTGTTTTATAGATTATTTAGCAGGAAAGAGTTTATGGCACACTCTCATTCTGAATTATCACTTTGTTGCCAGAACAATGATACATATAACTATCTGGCTAGCTTTGTGCTGTACTTCATAACCAAGCCCGTCTGTATCCTTAATTATATAAAAAAATTAATTCTGTAAAAATCAAGCTAAATTCCAGATGCCACCCTTTATTTCATCATTGCTACCCAAGCCAGTGTTGTGTTCTATGGTTTTTTAAGGATAATGTGATAAAATGTTGCTTCTGACCAAAACCCAGGACCTTTGCCCCTCACATGCCCTGCATCCCACCTGAAGGCCACAGTACTCAAGACAGTTTCACCAGATTATACCTTTAATTTCTGCAAAACTAAGTAATGTAGCTAAACTCATTTATATCTACAGTAAATTACACAATTTACTAAAAATAACTACAGTGTTATTTAGGAAGAAAGACCTTCTAGTGTTAAGATTACAACATTAATTTTGTGGGTACAGATGCGCAAATAACTGATTGGGTTCATATGTCTCCTGCACCAAAAATAATTTTAAAAATATTAATATTTAAGGCAGATAGAAAAATGAAGAATTTCTGATTTACATTCACCTTATCTCCTCACAACGTAATTCTCAGTCAAAGTAAATACTGTCTATTGGAGCTAAAAATAGACAGTTTTGTTTTGTTTTCTTCTTGTTGGCCCTTTTAGGGGGGCAGGTTTTTATTTTGGTTATTTGGTTTTGTTTGTTCGTTTTTAATGTAACCAGATTTAGGGGTGAGACTTCATTTTTAAACAGGAAGTTGAAGTGCAAATTGAAGCATTTTGGGTTTTTACACACATATAGAGACACAGCCTGATAGCTTTCCTCTTCCTGTCATTCATCTCCCTGTCCTCAAATCTCAGACTGCAAAGGCAAGTAAAACAAACCACATCCATAATCTTCACCTTTTTTTTCTTTTTTTTTTTTTTTTTTAGGCTGAGCACTGGTATGTTACTCCTTAATAATTCCGATTAAAATTGTCACAAATACATGACTGCATGCACAGGTATGCAGTCAGAGCGCCTCACCCTTCCTCCACCATCCTGTTAAAAGTAGCTTTCTGAACAGTTGTTATATCAGTGCACCAAATCTGCAGCCAGGAATAGAATAAGGTCTGTATGCAGTATCTATATGAGAGTGCAAACTCCGAAAGACAAAGGATTGTGGAAGGAAAACAAGATAAATAGAAAAGGGATAATTTACCCATAAAATAGTAAAGAAACAAAATTCTAAATGAACATTAATTTGTGAAATTATACCACATATATATTCTCTCTCAAATTCAGCCAGTTTATGACTTTCTCTGGTTTCTTTCCACCAGCTTTCAACCCTTCTTCTCTTTTCCCAAGCCACAGTTGAGAGTGTAGCAATTTAAATGCTCTAAGTACAAGAATTTAGTATAGCTATTGATATTTTTTGCACATTAGGCATGCAACATGAATAAATTAATTAATGTTAACAAACGTTGCACCATTAAAGCTTTTCTATAAAATGTTTAGATCAAAATCAAAAAATGGCTTGGAAATATTTAAACTCTTATAATTGAGCTAAAGTGATTTCTGAGAACTGAAGGACTGTTAAACCTTATATAGGATCTTTTCTATTAAGGAATCGAAAATTCTATTTTATAAAGCCCCTAATGTAATTGTACTCTAGTTACAGATTTGTACTCTGGCCTGTGGTGAATCCTGAACCCTGTTCACATATTGGCTGTGACACCAAGGTCATTTTGCGGTGTTTGTGTTTAAAGTACAAGATAAAAGCTAATGCAGAAATCACATTCCAGCAAGAAACATTCTAACATTTTCTTGTATAACACATTCACCAATACTTGCAGGGGTTCCATTTGCAGCGCTGTCTTCTGAAGTGTTACATAAGACTTGTTATCCAGCAAGTTAAAATGGATAGACCCTTTTTGGTTTTTGCATTTCCCATCCACTTGGCCCTTCCAGGAAGAAAGGAAAAGCAGCACCAGTAGTTCCCCGCATATCTTGTCCTTCTTTCAAACTGAAAGCAGACAAATGTGGGGGGATCTATCTAAATCTACCTGCACAAGAAGCAATAAGGACCTAATAACCAGGTCTAGGTCATGCCAAACAATACAGAGGACAAAATAAAGGAGCCTTTTTTTCCACAAGGTGTCTGTTTGGTTTTACACTATTGTGTTCAGCTGTGACGTTAATTAAAGCCAGTGCTGCTTTGAATCATTATAAGTTGTGGAGTTATGCTTTTCTCTAAGTGCTCTCCATCTCAAACCTTCTGAAAACACAATGATTTGTCTATTATTTTGTCTACTTAGCTTACCAAATACATCTTCAGTTATCTTTTCTCATTCTCATTACTGTATTGCAGTAAAATATTATTGCCTTATGAATATTTTCCATAAATACTTCTTAGCTGAGAGTTTCCTGCCAGAACACTTATAAGTTACTTGCAAATTTCATTTCTAAATGAACAAAGAAAGAAAGGAGATTGTTTTGCTTTGCTATGAGCTTCTCTTACTCTATTGACTTTTCAAGAAGCACACCTGATATGGACGAGCCTACTTCAGGAGGCAAAAGATGAAAATCAATCTATTTATTAAATCATTAGAAACTCAGCCAGAGAGTAGTGAAGGAATACTGTGAGTGACAAAAGTACTGAGTGAATTTTATCAAATATACTGCACTCTTTCTTCTATGTTTAAAATTGTCGTCAAGTTCTCCAATACTGCACACTATCATCTAATGTTATTTATGCTTCCATTCCTGAGTAAAGAGTTTTTGGCATTGTCCTGTAACACAGTGCATGGGTTGCTACATCTGGTGAAAATAGAAGACAGTATTTTTTCAGAAGAACTAGGGGATTTACACATTTACTTTTATTCTTCCACAGTATAAAAGCAATCCAAGCAGGCACCCAGGCATTAAAAACTTCCATGCATTTCTAGACACTCTATTTTGAAAAATAATGATACAACCTGATCCTGAGAATGGTTGCAATGAGCTTTCTAAGGAATTTTAGGTGAATGCTTTTGTTATTGATACAATGCATCTTTGAAAACAAACCACAGGAATACACGAAAAAACCACATCTCTCCCTTTAACCTAAGGATATATTAAACCCTGACGCTGCTCGTGTATGTCCCTGGCCGTGCCCGCAAGGCAGAGGCAACGCGGCAGTGTCTCCCAGAGCGTCCTTGCTGCAGGGCAGGCAGCACAAAAGGACCGCACCGGAAAGGCCAAAAGCCAGATGGCAGGATGCGCTTGCTCCTCTTCAAGAGGCTAGCACCAGGTAGCCAGCTGGTATGGCAGCAACGTCCCCGAAGGTAAAGGAGGCGAGAAGGGCCACTGGTATGGTTTCCGAAGACCCTTTATTCGGAGGGTCCAGGGACCAAATGGCACAGAAAATGGCCGCGCAGGGCCTTTTCAAGGGGGGTGGAAACAGGGAACAACCAATGGGGAACAGGAAGGCGGGAGAAAACAGCCAATGGGGGAACAGGAGAGGCGGGAGTTACAACCAAGAACCAATCACAAACCGAACTTCACAGAACTCTCTGGAAAATGAGGAGGTACAAACTCAAGGGTGCCACCCAGTGGGCTGCGGCTTATACCCAGTCACCGCCTTCAACCCCGCCCAGGGAACTGCCCACAGAGTCTCCCTCAGACTCATCCTCGCTGTCCCTGGCGGGAAAATCCACCCACTGAATGGCCATTGCCTCATTGCGGCTTCTCTTGGGAGCGCGGGGCTTCGGTTTGTACCGAGCCACCGCCACAAAACCCCTGTGAAAAAGTTTAAAATATATTTGTATTTTTCTCTTTAGTTGAGTTCTCACTTTTATATTGATAGTTGATAAATCTAGTTTCTGCCTCTCCCATTTTGTCAGGATTTGAACCTCTGATTTAAATGGGTAATTATCCTTACCTTAACCCTTCCAAATATGATGTGGGTGAAATGCATGACTACTTAGGATCTTAGAACACACTTTAATATTGACCTCATCACCTGAACAAATTCTCTACTCAGAATCATTGTTTCTTTTTTCAGGTAATCAAAACCCCATTCTTTAGGCTAGAGTGAGCTTATCCACTAAGTTGTCCTGAAAAGAGTCTCTTCCAACCTTAGTTTCAATAAGTGACACCACTGCACAAATAATCTTTTCTCAGTTTTCCCAGTAATTCCAAAATTACGTACCAGTGGGATACTGGGCCTGGGCTCTGCCTCTTTCCTGTGAATTGACTAATGATGCTGGTGAGACACTAAACAAATCCCTACAGTGCAGTAGATGTTTGCAGCCATAAAGCCTTTTCTGCACCATAAAGGATGATGTGATTCCATGCAGCCCTTAGTATATGCTGTCCTGAAGTGACACTGCTGAGCCATTTGTGCACAGCAAGAAGTATGAATCTGTCCAAGTGACTGTTATTAAAAGTACAGTGTTGTTTCATGAAAACAGTAGTTTCACTCCACATGAAAACAGCTCCTAAGAAAAGAAAGAAAAATAAAAGTAATGGGGACTATTAATGGGATGAAAAACACTCAGATCCTTTCTCTCTTAACTAGGTAAAGCCAAATTAGCCTATCACAAGAAAAACATGATGCTATTTGCTATAAATATGCAACTTCAAAATTACCTTACACCTGTAGGCTAGTTTAGTATCATAAATAAGACTACAGTTTCTCCCATTTTTTCTCATGTAATGTCAGTTTGTATTGAGAAAAAACCAAAACAAAACCCCCTAGAGTATTTTAAATCACAACTATCTGTCTTTAGCTTTGTTTTCTCATACAAGATGAAAGTTTTGATTGTACTATCCCACATAATAAATGCTCTAGTTTATTTCTGCCAACAGGAAAATTTTGCCTGGCACCATACAGGGTTTGTTAGGTAGGAATTCATTTCTACACACCCTCCTCACTTTGATAATTAAATTGCTCTATTAAATGTTTGCAACCTGCATTTTCTTCTGCCAGAAATTCATTTCCCATCTTTCTCTTGCCAGTCATCACATAAACATAAACTGGTCATCCACCAGATATCCAAAATTTGTTGTTCTCAAATGAGTTTTCCCCAAATTAACATTATAGAACTGCACCTGGAATTAATTTTTTGCCAAAAATGCACTGTTTGTATTTTCTCAGAAGCAAATGCAAAGTGCATGGAGGAAGTTTCTCTTAGGAGTATTCAGCTTGCGCAACTAGAGACCACCTTTGTGAAATTTATCTTAATAAAAACATATTTATAATATGAATAAATCCGTACCATTTTCAAAGTACAGTACAAAAACCCAAAAGTGCAATCTTGTTCTGCAGCACACACAGCTTGTTTTCTGTGGTACAGGACTGAGAATGCAGTGAGCAATATAAATAACTTAATCTTTCCCAGTATCCATTTTCGTTTATTTTTCCTAGTAGGAATATCTGTATGGGGAAGAGAAAAAAAAGGAATATGTGCCATTCCAAAGGTAGAGTATGCAAGTGTCAACAGAAAAAGATCAATAAGTCTCTGCAGGAAAAATATGCAATCAAAAATGATAATTGGAAACATCAGTCACATCAATCATTTGTAACTGTGGGCATAGATTGTTTGGTAACACCTGGAAAGGTTTTGTTCCACAGAACAGACTGAAGTAGACTATGCAAATTATAATGAAAAACTACAAATGCTGTAATGAAACAAAATGGTTGCAAATTCCTAATAACCAAAATCTAGTGCCACACTATTAGAGAGGGAAAAAATATTTTTTAGAATGTTTTTCCTTCATATAGTTGTGTCATATGATTTAACAACTTTGTCTAAATTATTCCTGTCAGGTATTTTATTGTTTTTTTCTAAGGATTGCTTATAGTTCTGACAGTATAAATCAAGCTGGACTTCATACAACAAATTTTTAAAAATAATTAGTATAAGTTTGTATTAATTTGCAAAAAATCACAGATTCATTTAGGGTAGAAAGGACTTCTTGAGGTAACCCAGTCAAATCCTGCTGCTCAGGCAGGGTCAGCTAAAGCAGGTTTTCCACGTCTTTGTCCAAGCAGGTTTTCAGTATCTCTACAGACAGAGATGCCACAAAAATTCTGGGCAATGTGATCTAGTGTTACCTGAGCCTTTGACCTATTTCTGATCCCCAGCTATCATAGACTCAGAATTACAGAATGGACCAGTTCGAAAGTGACCACAGTTGGTTGTCTGGTCCAATCTCCCTGCTCCAGCACAGTCATCCTAGAGCACATGGCACAGGATTGCATCCAGATCACGAATATCTCCAGTGAGATATTCCCCAACCTCTCTGGGCAATCTGCTCCAGAGCTTGTTCGCACACACAGTAAAAAAGTTCTTCCACACATCCAGGTGGAACTCCCTGTGCATCAATTTCTGCCCATTGCCTCTTGTCCTATTACTCGGGACCACCGAGAAGAGCCTGAGTCCATCCTCTTGACAGCTTGACAGGTATGTACACCTTGTTTTTTTGCTGCCTTCCCAGACCCAGCGTAACTAAGTGTTGCAGAAAGAATAGGTTAAACATGAACAATGCGGCTAACTTGTTAAAAATGGTACAGCAGGAGCTATGAGAATGATGCAGAAAGAAGAAACTGCAAAAATCACGTCCTTTTATGCAGAACATAACACCCTGGGGAAGACTGCAGAACATCCTGCAGTGAGATAAGCAAGTATGCAGAAGAAAAAGTAACATTATAGCTTGCTATGCATTAGCTAGCACATAGACCAAACAAATGGAAATTGTTTTATGGAAGCTTAAACAGTACAAACATCTGTGCCTCCTTTCAATAAAGGTCCTTGCTTCATCGATGCTTGGTCCGTGTGTTTCAATCGCCGTTAACTAACAAACTTCACTTAACTTTATTCTACTCTCAATATAATGCTTATACCACCAATGAGTATCACTGAGAGGGTTGTAGTCTGAGTTGTTTTATTTGTATGCTGCAAAAAAATTCTCACACAGTTTGAAGGAATCTAGTTTCACTATGAGCAAATTGTGACTGAAGTGTGTAAAGTTATTTTACAGTTTTTCTTTGCACTGTATGCAAAAATGCACAGAAAACTGGGAGGGGCAGGGTGGAAAACCTTGCAACTTTAATTTCACACATAAAAATGTTGTATTTTCCTGTATGTTAGAATAAGATCTATCCATCACTGAAATTCTTTACATACAAATGCATCTTGGGAAACCTAAAAGTAAATTGCTCCTTTATCTAAGACTCTACAAAAAATTTTTTTTTTCTTTTCCTACCCTTTTATTTCCTCCATTTAGCAGATCTCTATTTTATTGTACTATGGTTTATTATTGGTGGAGATTCTATGGAAGAATAGAACAATAACATCCTAAGAGCCTGATACACAAAATATATTCTGTAGACAGCTGTATAATTGTTATCTTTAAACAAGTGTGACAATTTTAAGTGTCTAAGCTAGTCTTTCTGAACACTACAGCTGATGTTCTCTCAGGTAAGTGTTGTGGCATGGAAAAAAGGCATTTGGTGCTTTCTCATGTAGATATTATATGTGATTTTCCATTTACTCTGTGCTTTCTTTTGTTTAAATTTCAATTTTTCCCTGCTGAAAAAACAAGAGTAAGTAGCAACAATACTGCATATCTTTGGCAATCTTCCATAAGTAAGAAATTAAAAAAGGAAAAGAGGCAGGAAGAGGATAATATGCTTACATGCAACCTAAGTCTCATGAATCTCTTCTGCTTTCTTATGAATACTAAAACAAAATCAAGAGGCAACACTTACTAAAAAATGCCATTACAAACTCACCCATTTTATGTAAGGCACAGAGGGAGGAAATGATGCAAGCATATTTTTCAATAACTTATTATAAAAGATAAGTACTTCAACGCAATTAGTTAGTTTTTTTCAAGGCAAGAGAATGGGCTTATCTCATGCAGTGAAGGAGTATCAAGGTTTAAACTGGTGTAAAGGCTACAGATTTTGATATTTTGAAAGAAAGTGCTAATGTTGCAGACCCTTACATTAATGAGCTCTCCAGGTGTTCCACTCAGCCACTTTTCACACTGTTTTCTCATGGCTAATACAGCAAGACTTTTTGAATGCTTTAATTGCAGTACTAATCTCACACTTGTCCTCTCGTCCATATGCCTTCATTTGTTTCAGGGTTTATGATCTCTCTCTCCCTTCCTTTGGTCTACATAGACAACTGGTAAGAAGTGTACCTGAATACTTTCTGGTTATCCTTTTCTGAGACCTCTGATTCTAGCTGGAATGTTTGTACAAATATGGTTCTGCAGGTTAAAGTGTGAAAGGAAGACAAGTTTTATAAGTTTTACAGTTTTAACATTGATAATTTAATAAAACATATATTTTTACAAAGAGCAGCATTTTTGAAGTTATGATGGATGAACTGTGGGTCACAAGAAAGACTTGCGACTCTGTAAGGGTGTTCTAGGACATGTCAGGAGACACAAGTAGAAAGGATTTGAAGTAGTTCATGCTCATTCCACTATTTAAGTACAAGGATTAATAAAATATTTACCATTTTTAAAATAATCTAAATTTATGTGTATTATAAATATTAATTCAATACAGAAACCAGCTCTTTTCAGTTATACCTCCACTGTGATTTCCTATTTTTCATTTTTGCCAGAAAACTGCCACGTGAAATTCACCAAAGAAACAAACACCATAGAACTGAAATGTGAAGATGCTTGTTTTTGCAGTGTAATTATAGACTCCCTAAGCATGCAAGGTACATGTTGACTCAAAATCTCTTATCAGAGTACTTTAGAAGGTCTCGTTGCCAAGGACACATATTAATGAAGGAACCCACAGTCAGATCCAGCTGACAGTACTGCCAGTAAATCTGGAATTTATCTGTTTAAATAACTGGAGTAGTTCTGCAGTTATACCTTCTAATTTCAAAACAGCTTGTGGCACTGAAATATATCAAAAATTGGGGTTCTATTTGTTTAAAATTTCATTGTAGTTTTCCACTTATGAAGAACTACTCCATATTATTCATCCTGCATTTAAACTGGAACCACCCTTGACTTCTCAAACTTAAACAGAATATTTCCCTGACTTTGAAAAAGGCACCATTTTCTCGCTCTGTGGAATTACTGAGCAGAAATTGTTTTTGGTTTTGATTTCCTGGGGAAGATAATGAATCAGAATGGAAAATGCCATTTAGAAAAATCTTTAAAGGAATTAATTTTTCATGCTCGATAACATGAAATAAAGTGTAAATACCTGCAACAGAGAAGAAATAGAAAATATAAATACTCTTTAGTGGATGAGGAGGCTCTTGTTTTTCTCAGTCATTGCACATGGAAGCATGCTGTGCACTGCTAATTAGGAACCTGAGACTTCAAAAGCAAGTGAGAACAAGCTGGTTATCAAACAAAACTTGTTTCCACCCTTTAACTGAGGAGTCTCTTGATGAAAGAAGTCCAGTGTCGTTGATAAAGCAGGGTTGTTTTTTTTAATTATTATTATTCAGAGGATTATTTCCATGTATGAACAAATTCAAAGTTTAACTGATACTGTTTTGAGTAGTGCCATACAATTTTCAGTTTTGTGAAAGTTGTTGATCCTGGCTGGACACCAGGTGTCCATCAAAAGTGTTCTATCACTCTCCTCCTCAGCTGGATCAAGGGAGAAAAAGTATAACAAAAGACCTATGGGTTGAGATAAGGAGAGGGAGGATCACTCACCAATTACCGTCATGGGTAAAACAGACTTGATTTGGGGAAATTAATGAAATTTATTACCAATCAAATCAGAGTAGGGTAAGGAGAAATAAAATTAAAATCTTAAAACACCTTCTCCCCACACCTCCTTTCTTCCCAGATTTAACTAAGTTCCTGAATTCTCAACCTCCTGTCCCACAGAGGCACAGCAGGTAGTGGGATTGGGGTTTTGGTCAGGTCACATTGTCTCTAGCACTCTTTCCTGTTCAGGGAGAGGGAGGATATCTCACACTCTTCCCCTGTTCCATGGGAGAGAGTATTCCATGAACTTTTCCCATGTGAGTCCTTCCCATGGACTACAGTTTTCACAAACTACAACGGTGTTGATCCCTTCCAAGGGTACAGTCCTTCAGGCACAGCCTGCTCTTGCATGGGCCCACCACAGGGTCACAAGCCCTGCTAGAAAACCTGCTTCAGCATGGGCTTCTCTCTCCATGGGTTCACAGATCCTGCCAGAAGCCTGCTCTAGCGCAGCTTCATACATGGTCACAGTTCTCTTTGAGCATCCACTTGTTCTGGCTTGGGATCTTCCACAGGTTGTAAGTGGATGTCTGCTCCCTCATGGACCCCCATGAGCTGCAGGGGCACAGCTGCTTCACCACGGGCTGNGAGGATTTCACTATCCCTCGCTGCTCAGTGATCCATCGGCTGGGGTCACTGGGTGGCTTCCCCATATCTAGCGGCTACCTGCACGAGCTAGCCGGGAGCCCTAGGTGGTGAGGGCAAAGCAGCACTGCCGCACTCCTCCACAGTCCTTGATGTCTACAGAGGTGTTTCTCCCACATATTTTCACTCGTCTGTCTTCAGTTGCACAGTTTTTGCCCTATTCCAAAATATGCTATCCCAGTGTCGCTACTATTGTTGCTGATGGGCTCGGCCTTGGCCAGTGGTGGGTCTATCCTGGAGAAGGCTGGCACTGACCCTGTCAGACAGGGGGAAGCTTCCTGCGCCTTCTCACAGAGCCACCCCTGTAACCCCTCTGCTACCCCAACCTGACCACACAAACCCAGTACATAGGCCCAGTGACATAGAGGGGCAGTACCAGGCCTCGGCTCTGGATCCCAAAGTAGTAGATCTATGCAGAGCTGCAATGCTCTGTTTTGTGCAGATGTAACAGCTTGTCTGAAGATAAGTTTAGTATCAGTGTACAGCAAGCATGTCCTAAGACTCTGTTTATCAGTTTATCAGTTCTGCAACATATACTTAAAATATTAAAAGTATATTCTGCTACTTATGGACACTTGAGTAGTTTCCCCGCAACAATGTACATTCCAGCTGCATTTAGTTAATATCTATTTTTTAATCTTTATAACTTGGATAAAATAATGTAAAAAGCTATGTAAACTAATGTAATAAATTTAGACATATTTGCTAAGCATTTCTGCTTTTGCAACAAAGAGTTACTTATTTTGGGGTCTCCTAATTTATTTGACAATGTATTGGTTTCCAACTGCTAATAAATTCAAGGTCGTAATTGACTTTTCTCTGCCACACAAATCTGTTAAACTACTTCAAAGTGCTTCAGCTGGATGATAAAGCTCAAAAATGAGAAAGTTGTGCCCATCTAATAAGTTCTCAAAGGCTCATAAGGTTTATCTACAGGTTCCTAGAAAATACATGTTCAATTTCTGTGGAAACGATTTTTCACTTGCATTCCCCAAGGTCAGTAAAACTCTTAGAATGCAATTGTAGAGTATAAATGCAATACTTTGAGTAACTTTCCATTATGCTGATTCACATTTCAAAATTTACATTCCACCTTCCCAGCAAAAGAAGTGACAGTATATACCAGAGGTTAAGCATGAAGTTAACTACAAAATGACAGTTATGGTTATGAAAAGGAAGGCATGCATCTGATTCGTAGAGGTCAAGTAATGATTTGTGTGGGCATCTCAAGTGGCAGCTAAGGCTCTACGCTGCTCCCATAGGAACACACCTTGCTGCCCTATTTTTAGAGCTTCTGATAAGTCTGCAACTAATGTGGACGTCTTTTATACATTTAAAATTTCTTCCACCAATTTAATTTAAAAGATTATTAATATTTACAAACTGATTTAAAAAATCTTGACAGGAAATGTCAGCATTAGTGAACTTTCTCTAAATGCTGAGTGTAGCATTCCCCCAGAAGTATAAGGATCAAAAAGTTGATGAGAAAGAACCTTAATTTTCCAAGTTATTTTCTTACTAACAGAATTGATCATTATACAAATTTGTCTTTCATTATTCAATTCATATAAATAGTAATTCAGCTGATGCAAGGTGCAATACCAGAATGTGTTAAACCCCAAAGCACCCTCATCAAATTCCTCACACTCAGAGCAAGAAAATTCCTCAGTTTCCAAGAGAAGCTGCTTGTGAATATCAGCCAGTCAAACTGGTTGCCAATTCCTTAATATAATATGAATAGCTCAGTATTTTGGTAGAGGTACGTTTCAACAACCAATGGATATTCACCAAGGATATTGGGTAGCATTTAAATATAATTCTCCTGACTGTGCTATTCTATCAGAGACTTCTGTTACTTCTTTGCAGGGAACTGTTCCTCTGCATGCAGCAATATTGAAAAGAATGATGCAATTTATACAGAAAATCTGCAAGTCATGGAAGACACGATTGCTGTGCTAATCTATAACCACCTATTAAAGACATACATCACAAAATGCAAAACAAAACCAACTAGCTAATCAAGTTGTTCAGATAATGAAGACAAAAGGAATTTTCCTTTTGTGTCTTAGTGCTTTCAGTTATTCTCTCTATTACTCCACAAAGTTTTTGTAATAGTGTCAGGATGAGTTTAAGGCTTTATTTTCGCTGTCAGGCTGTAGTCTTCCCATGCCTGCATTACTGGAGTGTTAACAATAATTTAAGTAACATGCTAGAGCAATCAGGAGCTGTCTTTGCAACTGAAATCAGAAGTAAAATATACTTGAATAAAAACTACAGTACATCTCAGGGCAACACTGATTATACCTATAAAATTTCCTGTCATCTGAGCAAGGGTAATCTAAATCTTAAAATCCTAATCTCCAAATCTTGAGAAAGTAAATGACTAAAACCTGCCACTCTAGTGCCACCGCTAGAGAGACACTAAGGAGCGACAATGAATTGCTAGTTACTTTCAAGCCTGGGAACCATGGAAATCTTAACACTAAATCAAGTTACAAAGGCTTTCCCACTGAACAGAAAGTAAAGAGAAATCAATAGTATGATCCTTCAGCAGAGAGACTTAAAGAAACTCTGAAAGTTTAATTGCTGTAAATCTAATTAAAGGATTAAAAGTGTTAGAGGAACTTAAATGTCTTTATTTTTGTGTTCAAAATTATCTCTCTGAGGGTCTCCACAATAAGCACTTTAACATAAATACTACTTTTTAGTGACTGTAGTAAAATATGACCTTTTAGAACCACTGAAATGACTTCTTATGTTAACTACCCACATCAAAAGGGGCATTAGGCCTTTCTTACTTTTTATTTCCCTTCTAAGTTTTACAAAGAGCAAAGTATAATGGAGTCTTAACAGGATATTAGACTCAATATTTCTTTTTAAGAGCAATGCAAATTTCCATCTGTCCTTATCTTCTGGTTTCCTTTCATCAACAGAAAATTATTTAAATTTAAATTTAAAAACCCCAGTTTTCTCCTGACTTTTTTTTTTTTTAATGGGGTTGGTTAAGTGGCAAATTGTTGCACTAAGATTCTGGAAATCTGGCAGAAAATGAACCCCCTTGAATTCCAGCTGGTCCTTGGTGATTAGAGATGCTGGGTGTGGCTGGGCTTAATTTCCAATTAGAACCAACTGAGAATTATAAGACTGGTTGCATTCGATAGGACCCCAGTTGCATAGTGTGGGTTACACTCTAAGTCTGGTCTCATTTGTGATTACAAATTCACAAATAATGCAATTTAGTGCAGAAACGGGTATAAATTCTTTCAGCTTGCCAGTGATATATTCACTAGACCTGCAAAGTAAAAGTGTAGCACTATGTACATGTGCTCCTGGCTATAATCTGATACAGTTGGAGACACAAATCTTAGAAATGAGGCACGCCTGTTTTGGGAAAGAACGAGTAATAAGCCTGTCAACTTGTCTACAAGGTAGTTGTATTCTCATTTTCTACCACTGAGGACTTCAAATGCCAATTTGTACTTTTGGGAGAAATAGAGGACTCAAATATTCTGTTACTGCCGTCATAAATATGGTGGGTGGGGAACCTGCTTGTATGTAATGAGGGCTACCGAAATTTACATAGAGATTACAAAGACTGTGGGTCTTATGCAAGTGTGGGTCACTCCCTCTTCCATCTGGCTTATTGCAGCAAGAAGGGTCATCTGGCCTCTGCCTGATAATGTCATCCCCTTAGCACGCCATCATGCCTGTGGAGATCCCATCATTACATATCTCATGCCATTCCTAAAGAAATGCATACTTAAAAAAATTACCAAATAGATAGCATTGTTGTTCAGTTTTCATTTTTTTTTTCTATGAAGAAGCAATACATTGGTCTTAGGAACCACAAAAGATTTTTTTGCATGGATAATTTTCAAATGGAAGAATAGGCAAATGCCCATATGCCCTTATTAGCTCTTTGAATTAAGCTCAGTTTGCATTAACATCTATAAACCTCTTAGATTTTAAGACATAGGAACAGACTGGCAAGTCTCACATAAGGCTCATACAAGGACCTCTTGAAAAAAACCTGAAAGCTGAAGTATTTCACATAGATTTGCTCCCATCCCTTCAAAATAAACCCCACAGTACAATCCATAGTGAAAAAGACTGAGACAACAGATTGCTGGCATGGGCCAGCAGCAAATAACTAATGTTTTGAAGAAATATAATTATGCCCATTCCAATCCTAGGCAGTATATCAGAGCTCTTAAATGAAATTTCTGACATAATTACATTATCTTAATTTAAAGTTAAAGCTTCCTGTTTAAAAGATAGGAATATGTGGAGATCATGGAAAGACGAAGAGAGAAATGCTCATTACTGCTTTGCAAAGCAAAGAGTTGGACAGCTTGAGCTGGTACAAAAGGGAGAGAAGGAAAAGAGCAAAATAGGATGAACTGTTTTTCTTGCACGTCTTGCATGGGGACAGATCAAGTCTCAGTGCCAGATCAGTGCCTGGTACTGTAACAAACCCCCTGCACGACCTTAAACCCACTGTCAGATTGATCAGGAGGTCATCTGACTTCCTGATGAGCGGATGAGCTATGCTCAGTTTTTAGACCAAGGCTTTAATTTCTGAGACGTCACTTTCCTACTTTTCAGATCTCTTGGATTTCACTTTTCCCTATGTTTCATTGAATCTTACCTCTTTATACTACATCTCAAGTAGCAATTGGTTCTTACTGTAAGGCAGAAAGGATAAAGTACTGCAAAAACGAAACAATAATTGTTCAAACTCTTCACCATAATACAGATAAGAAAAGATATAATATTTTTGTATTTCTGTACCTAATTTCTTGCTAAAAATCTGAAAATGCTTTAATTATATCATTTCTGCTCATAGCAAAAGAGAGTTACATAATAACAGACATTAAAAACCCAAGTTAAATAAGGCATTGCTAGTTTTTCCCTCAGATTTTGCTTCTGCTGTACTTACAACATTGAAATATAAATAGTGCTTATGACAAGAAATTGGTTAGATCCAAATCTGGTGGAAAATTAAAAGCTTGTTATAGAATTCATTGTGTCATCTTGTTTCCTCTCCCATTATGAATGCCTCAAAATCAACTTTTTTTTTTCTTTTTGATGTTTTTTTTTCATATTAGCCTCCCCATATATTCCAGAAAGAGTATCAAAACTATTATTTTTCTGTGCTGATATTTTTTCCTACTCTGTTTCCAAACTTCTCCAACGCTAAAAGGAAGAAAAGATGGAAGACTAACCCTGATAAAAGGCTCAACAGTAACCCCCCCATTCATGAAAAGTGAAAGCTCTAAATTTTAAAGGTCCATTTCTTCTCTGTTTAGAGGAAGATTTAAGAAGGGTTTCCAATGGTTTTCTGATAATTAGATTTTATAAAATAATTGAAATACAATATATGGTGAATAATTTAGCAATTATTCAGGTCAGAAAAATCTACGGAGTTTTCAGAACACCGTATTTAAGTGAATAAAAGGCATTTGTTTGATTAACATTAACTGTATTTACCTAATATGCAATGGATCAATATTCCATTTCATTTCTAAGTTACAATTTTAGTTAATTTTATTCTCTGGCATTCCAGAATAAATCAAGATAGTTTCCTTTCTTTGTGCAGTATATTAAGTTTATGGGATTAAATGAAGGAGGAACATAGACAACTGTTATATCTGTAAGATTCGCTCTATATTTAACAAAAAGAGGTTAAAGCATTCTGAGATCTGTTGAATTTTTGCTGGGTTATTCTATTTTCCTTCCTGAAAGTATGGCAGTGTGTGTGTGCATGGAATTAAAAAAAATTAGTAATTTCTACCTGCTAATGAAAGAATTTACCAAGATCTAAACTGCATTCTCTAATAACCAGTTAGAGCAGATAAACTCAGCCATCTGCACTTTTCTCCACATACTGTCCAGCAGAATAAGTGTTGAAGTCAGTGGATTTACACCACAGATCTGTATGATACATAATATTGGAATAAAAAGATAGTTGAATACTGAAAGACAGATAAACAAACAAACAACAACAAAAAACTCATTGTTAAAACATTAACTGGAACAGCAGCCTTCAATAATCAGACAATGAAAACCAAAATATGTAAAGCAATATATGTTTTTGAATATGATTTTTGCCATTTCGAATTTGTTGCCTGTTCTTTCTGATCTGGCTTGGACACTTGAGGAAAACACGCTTCTGGTTAGATAAAAAAGATAAGTATTCAACCAAAAACTGCCTGGTCAGCTAAATTCTAGCCATAGATAGAAGCCACCAAGCTAAAATAAAAATTACATTGAATCTATCCAATCTGAATGACAAAGAGGGCCTAATTTTCTTTTGGGGATAAACACAGGCCTGCATAACCAGGTAAGTATGATTAGAAACATGCCACTTTGATTTGGAAAACAAACAAACAAAAAGCTCTGAGGGCCAGTATCCGACTAACATCTATGTAGTTGCTTCTAAGAAAACATGAACAACTTGTTATAAAAGAAATGAAACTCATGCTGCAAAACACTGACAAAAAAGTAGCACTTTCTGGCATAAACTGGCTTCATACTCCTAGACAGGAAAATAACCTGACAGTCTGTCAAAAGTGTTGTTTTTACCACTCTGCTGCCTTTGCCCCCTCCTGAGTTTAATCTCAGTCTGTTTGCAGATATACTGCTTCTAGAAATGCAAAAAGTGCTGGTGCTAGGAAGTGGCTTCATTTATCTTATGATATGGAAGATATACTACATATTTTAGGACTGCTCAATAACTAGAATATTTTCTGTATTTATTTCCAATTCAGGTCTCCTGAAGATTGACTTATGGACCTATGTCTTTATGGACCACTGAAGAACATCACAGATACTTCGAGTTATATCCCAGAGATGAGCACAAAATAGCACAGTACTGCTTTGAGCACAGAAAGCAGAACGTATACATTAGCCTGGCACAGGGACTGTTAGTAAGGCTTTCTCAAGATTAATTAGTTAAGTCTCAGCACCATGTAGTCACAGCATCTTTGTAATGCTGTGTAAACATTAGATTTTCTCTTTTCAGCACAGAGAAAGTAACTGTGAAACAAGAACCAAATAGAACCAACTGTTCTTACACCAGCATCTGTATGACTTGTTAGTCACAGGTCACATGTTAGCTGACATGAGAAAATGCCTTAATATAAAAAAGCCCAAATATCCTGACACTTGAATAGGACCCCAAAAAGTTGTGAAGCATCAATAATGCAAAAAAAGACTGGAACACTTAAAGACAATGGCAGAATGGTATGACTCATAAATGAGATGTTTAGGAGGAGAAAAAAAATATCCAGAAGAATGCCACAACATATTTCAGCTGCGTCCTGGATATGGATATCTAAGGATACAGAATCTCCAGCTACCTGTTAACAGAGTAAATTTAACACTCTGAAAATCTGAAGAATGAATGCATACACAGAATTTTCCTAATTTTTATTCCAACATCTCATCTACTGGCCTCTAGTAAAAGCCATTCCTTCTCTCTGGAAGCCTTGTCCATCTTTTGTGAGTACATAAATGACAGGACTAAGCGAACTAGCAGTATCATAGGCACAAAGCATACAAAATCGCAATATGGACATGTAGCTCAACAACCCAAAGTGAGAGATTCCAAAAGATTCTCCTCAGGGAACTATAGGATGAGGACTGGGAGTGAATTTGTAAGATGCAGACTGATAAATTTGTGAATTGTTATATAACTTCTTTTTGCAAGAGCAGCAGGCTTCATTTTATAGCATAAAGGTGGAAAGATTCTGCTATACAACACACTGCCAAAACGTCTTTTCCAGGATCAAACACATAGATACACTTGTATACTTTGAACAGATCACTCAAATCACATGTTTCTGTTTTCAGGAAAAGGCACTGCATCTAAATTTCCATGGAAGTCGTTCAGTAGAAAAGATATCAAAACCCCAATCTCCATTTTTTAATAAATAACAACCAGCATCCAGACAAAAATCTCTTTAAAGCAAAAACAAATTGTAAAGGATATAGTTTTATTTCTCCCAAAAATGGAAATATGAGCATTTTATGTTGCAGTCACTATGAGCAGGTAATCTCCTTTCATTAATTCACAGTATTGTCTTCTTCCTGCTGAATTTTAGGCAAAGAACCTCACACCTTAGTCATATCTGTTCAAAATGGAGAACACTAGGGGTATTTTATTCTAATTTATTGCCTTAAGTGAGCAACATATTACTGTCCAGAAGACTCTAGACCAGTCTGGCCTCAGTTTATCTTCCTCCCACCAGCCTAGAAGAGATAGGAGGAATGCAGGGAGACTTATTCCCGCCCAAATGTAGCATAAATGATAGTAATGCCCTTGCACTGCAGTACAGCACTGTCAACAGTTTTAGCCCCAAATATTACACAAGTAGATGCAACAATCTTGCTCACTTAGGAAAAAAAATAGTCCAGGAGTGATAAAGTAGCCACTAAGACAAAACTTTGTTACACCAGCACTGTGGATATACTTTGTCTAAGGATTGATAGTTTTGTGTTATACAGCATGCAATTAGTTTTGTATTTACACAACTGCTATGGCACAGTAAATCTACTGTCCAGGTTGCACTAAGTTACTAATGCATTTCAGCAGATTGTTAATACTGTACTACTGATCTGTAAAAGTATAGCTCTATTATGAAAGCAATAGCAACAGTGTGTTCTAGCATAGCAGATAACCCACACAGACTTTGTTGCATTGCATCTCATGAAAGAAGGCCAAAGGCTAAATTTACATGCTGGAGAAATTAAGGAATTTGTGCAAAAATAATTTTTGACTGCTTTTGCAGGTCTCTAATTGCTTTAGATGTTTCCTTTTGCTCATGAAAGACTGAATCAGTCAAATTCTACCTTTTATTGAGAATAACTATGTTTATTGGAAGGCTGTTTTATGTGAACAAAGCACTGAACTAGCATCCTTCTCATGTAAGGTATAAGGCCAGACTCAACCCCCTGGTGGTGTTACTATAGAATGAGAATTGTGGAAAAGCCCTGGAGCATCCTTTCAGCTGAGTATAAGCTAGGAAAAAACAGTGAAAATATATTAGAGAAGAACAGCTTGATGCAGCCATGCATCTCTGCACTGATGCCACCTTCATATTTTGTTGAGAATCATTATTCTGCTCTAGGTCAGTGTAGAAAGATTCCTTCATACTGCTCATTCCACAATTCTTAAAGATATTTCTTGTATAAATAAAATAAATTAGCACCACATGAAAGAAGTACTGAGTATAGAACAGGATCCTCACCATACATTACTGCAGGAAAGGATAAAACATTTTGTTACAACACTTGCCTAGGATTTTAGAGGTGATGTTCCTGACTGAGGAGTTAATACAAATGAACAGCAGATCCTCCACGTATTTATAGAATCATGCGGGTAGAACCTGCAGAGATGTAAGCTATGTTTCCAGCTCTGCCACGGGTTTGCTCATACTATTCTTGGTAATTTATGTGACTTCACTGCCTCCCTGGTAAGGAGCATTATGTGGGAGATCACATGCTGCTGTTCATGTCCTCTCCTACACTTGCATGAAAAGTATAGAATGTTATCGATGGTAAATAGTGTAGGAGTTTCAAGAATTTTGAAACAGATAATAGGTTTAAGCATGCTCTTTCAAAATACATATCTATTAGAAAATCTTTGCAATGGCAGCTCTAGAAAGAGCAAAAGGAAAATATTTGATTTTTTCTATGATTCTGCAGTTTTTTTCTGTGAACAAGAGAAATATTTCAATACTGAAGTATCTAAATTTACAGTTATTGTACTTTTTCACAAAAAAGGTCATTAGTAAATGACAATGTGATTTACAATATCTCACACTTGCATATTCCTGTGTGTGACTGCTACTTCCTTTCACCTACTGAAGAAAGGGCATAAATATAATAAATAGTTTAATTTTTTTCTGATCAGAAATGGTGAAACATATCATGGAACTTTTTTCCCCACCCTTCAGATTATGTGATGGTTCATCAATCCTTATACTACCCTTCTACACTGGCTATAATTACGGATGGGAATGTGATACAAAGGTTGACTGGAAGAACAGAAAGTAGAGACCTCCACTTAGGTAACACTATGAGTAAATTAAAATCATTATGACCCTGAAAAATACTAGGAATATTTTGACTCATATATGTCATCCAAAGTCATTCAGTACTCTATAGAAGTCTGTCAGAGACTGAAAATAGTTCATGCCTCAAACACTGATATAAAGTTTTGCTCATTATAAAGAAGCTACAACCAAAGAACCCGCCCTGAAGACTGGGACTTTGGACTGAAACGCAAACTGCTGATTAGATAAAGGGAAACCTATTGTTTGGTCATCTCAGGCTGAGTTTGGGCTGAGGGGAGAGCACAGCTCACAGAAGCCAGGTTTACACAGACTCCCTCTCCAACCGAGGGGAAGGAGGAGGTTTTGGATATGTAACCTCTGGCCAGAGGCAAGAAACACCTATCCTCTGTTACACAAACTGGCCCTGTGGAACCCCCAACCCCACAGGCCATATCCATGAGAGGCAGCTGAGGAGGTGCCTTAACGCATTAAAGGGCCCCCCAAATCGCCCCCCTGAGCCATTCCTGAAGCCTTGCACCGCTCGTGATGCAGCAAACCTGGAGTTGGAGTCTGTTGTACAAGACAATGACAAACTCCACCCTCCTCAGGGATGTGCCTGGGCTTTCCTACCTGGCCCGAGTGTATATTAACCCATGGGATTCTATGCTTTTTGGGGGTACCTTCACCACCAGCCAGAGAGGATCAAAGGAACATCGTTGGGATCCACAGAGAGGTGATATTGTCCCTGTCACTTCCTTTCTGTCCCCCCTCCACGTATTTTCTACTTCCTTCTCTTTCTTTCTTTCTTTCTTTCTTTCTTTCTTTCTTTCTTTCTTTCTTTCTTTCTTTCTTTCTTTTTCTTTCTTTCTCTTTCATTTTCTTTCTTTCTTTCGCTTTCTCTCTTTCTTTCTCTCTTTCTTTCTTTCTTTCTCTTTCTTTCTCTCTTTCTCCCTTTCTTTCTTTCTTTCTCTCTTTCTCCCTTTCTTTCTTTCTCTTTCTTTCTCTCTTTCTCTCTTCCTGTCTTTCTTTTTCTTTCTTTCTTTCTCTTTCTCTTTCTTTCTTCCTTTCTTTCTTTCATCTCTCTCTCTCATATTTACCATCAAATAAAACCCATACTATTGTCACTTGCATATCGTCTCATCCGCACCTTAATTCAGGCAAAGGTATTTCTAAGAACCTCCATAATCGGAGCCTAACAAAGTCATATAGGTATGATTATTTCACAGAATTCTCATACAATTTATGTAATCTTTTCAACAAATAATAAGCTATAATAAAAATTAAAATCTGATTTTTTTTTTTTTTGCAGACTGCAATGGTAGCAATCTGAAACAGACCTCCTGCAATTTTTGAGAGACTCTTTAGCATAAAGCAATAGTATGGTATAACCCAGCAACTGACTTCGTTGCATTGCAGGTAGAAATTGAGGAACTTGGAGTTGACTCAAGTATGTTTATTTAAGAATTGGCATGGCTAAGAGCTAAATTTCAAAGTACCTAGGGAGAAAATTCCCAGCTATGACTACAGGTCACTTTTAATAACCTAAGCAACACTTAATAAATTTTCATTTCAATCAAAAAATTCATCAAATTTAGTGGGTAAAAAACACACACAGGTATTCATGTATCAAACACATGCATTCATGTATAAGTACATGCATATGTATAAACAGAAACATACTTACATGTGTGGCTTAAGAAGTCAGTTTGCTCATGCTTACTGACTACTCAAAGTAGAAAGCAGCAGAATGCAGGGAAACAGATATTTATAAATAGCTGACAAAGAGTTAACCTGAAATCAAATCCTTTGTATGAGCACAGAAAGTAATTTCACAGAATCATTGAATATTCTGAATTGGAAGAAAAACTTTAAATTAGCTTACTTAAAATTAGCTAATTAGCCAGACTTGAAGTGAGGGCCAAAACATCTTGTTACTGAAGTATTTTGGTAGTGTATACATCACTTTAAATTATTATCAAACTGAAATGATATTTTTTGGATCAAATGCAATGCAAAATTACTTTTTTATTTGGGATCATTTCCTATGGATTATTAAAATGGACATAAGTATAGTGTCTTCTGATCTTGAAAGCTGTACAACAGAATGCCATAGTAAACTCCACCCAAACAATCAAATATCTGACATAAATCAAAGATAAGATTATTTTTCTCTGTCATTTGATTCACAGTTATTTTTTTTTTTAATTTGCAGAAGGAAACCTATACTGAAAAAAGTACAGGTCACTAAGACTTAGAATAGCTAAAGTATCAAATAATATCAAATAATTACTAATTATCTTTTATAATGTTCATTGTTTAAACTCACTGGTCTGACAGTTACAGTCAGTGAATATTCTTTCATCTGAAATCCTGCCAGTCTTGCTAATATTTTAGAATGATCCATAAAAAAATGAATTGAATGAATAATTAAATAGCTATCATTATTTCCTTTATGCGGGATACTAACTGTGGTCAAAGGTCACTTAGAGCACAGCTACTAGACTATGTATGTATTAAACAGAAATAATAGAAAATATGCTTTGATAGCCTAATAGATATGTAATACCTGGAAAGCGATAATTGTGGAAAATCTTAAATTATTCCTATGAAAATTTTTTTGAAGCAAATCATGTTATTCTTTAGTCACACAGAGCTCAGATGTTCAACCAGGACTTCCATCATCTTAATATTTGCTGGAAGCACATTTGGGTTGAGCTCATATATCCAGGAGATACATGGAGTGTCCTGACAATATGTCCTGAACATACGTCTTGACATATGTGACCTATAAACCAAAATAGGGAGATACTCTTCTGAACTGGATAATTCGAAAGGAAGAAGAACTGGTCAAGTTGCCAATATTCAAACTAGCCAGTTGATTGGCTTTATCAGGTCTGCAGGAAGTTAGAACGGCCCCTTGCAAAAACATCACTTCCGTAGCTGGTGGATTTTTCCTTAACTAAAACCCAAGCTGTGCTAAACCACGACATTCTAAAAGCCAGCAGCAAATGTCAACAGCAGTGATGAAGGACTTAAAGCCCTGAAAGAAGGTAGCAACAGAAATAGTGGAGTAGTATCCATCAGAATTATCCAACTGCAGAAGCGAAGCTTTCCAGAAAACTACACTTTCTAAAACAGTGTTTTAGGCCTTTTGCTTTTTCAGTGTTTTAATTCCACTCCCCAGCATTTTTTTATTTAAATTTTAAGGCTAGATAAGAAATAGCTTACCCCTCCTCTAATAAACTGAGATGTCAACATACACTTGGAAAAAGCTTGTCAACTTTGTGGAGGAAGAACCAAACCATTTTATTTTACTCCTTAACTGTTGCGGTCTGTAGTTTCTTGCGATGGTGTGGCAAGCCACAGAACTTCCCTGGGAGCACAGGGGGCTTCCTTGGGGAGGGAAGCTGTTTCACTTCCCGTGGCCCCTTTTGGACTGCCCCTCATGGCCCCGGCTAGCTCTCAGCTCCACAACACGGCAGCAATAAAGGAGGCGAGAAGGGCTCCCCACATGGGGACTTCAGAGGGTTTTTATTCTCCTGGTCCCAGAGGCAGAACGTGCCACGCTGATACCCAAAAGCCGAGAGAGCACATACCCTGACGCCTAGACCTTTTGCATGGGGATCAGGTGGGCGGAGAGAGCACACGGGCAAATGGTCCCAGGGCACAGGGACGGGATTAGGGCACAGAACAAATGGGGAGAACCCGAGGGAGTGGCTAGGAGCAGGGGCAGGGGAAGGAGGACAACGTTGGGAGGGCAGGACCTGGACATATAAGGGAAATAAGGCAGAGAAATCAATGGGCCAGTCAGGGAAGCAGAACTTCGGTACCGTCCTTTTAGGGGATTCTCTTGTTCTCTGATTGGCATCCCACATGTAACCTGTAAGTCCGGTAGTTAGAATGCTCATCTAAGTTATAAAAGGCCCATCAGCTCGCATAAATGCTCTGTCACACAGAAAGCCAGGCTTTGAAAGACAAGTTCTCATGCTACTCCCTTGATCCATTGGAATTTCTAGTTTACTGCCTTATTCTCTACCCACATATGCTTCTACTTTGTACTAAAATTATTCCCTGAATCCAGCAGACATGACAGCGATGGCAGAAGGGCCTGTTGGTAACGTAATGATATGATACCAGAGCAAGAACTTAAATATTAGGTACCTGAAGTATAGACTTAACTGTCACCTGATTGTTCTGCAAAAGGGTTTTTGTTATCTGTGATTTTGATTAAATATTCTCCGTTGTATCCCAGGAATCTCTCTCAGGTTAAATTCTGTTCAAAGCAGTGTAACCATATGAAAGCCTCTCTGAGCCCAACTAACTGAAATTGGTATCTAGCTTTACTTGAGACTGGAGTCCACAGAACTACTGAAAAGAAGATTCTAGAGCTTGAAACGTTTGGGGGGGGGGGGG